>JASDQU011100995.1:30118-50527 GCA_032191745.1 Picea mariana | reverse complement strand
ATTGTTTGGGTTTTGATTGCTCGTGAGTGACATGATATTGTCTCTTATCGACTTTCAAAGTGCAAGTTGTCTTTTAGTCATGGTGAAATTAAAGTATATCAACTCAATGTGAGAGAACAACTGCTTGTTGCTAGTGACATGGATGTGTAGTTGGTATTTCAATTGGGCAGATGATCTTGCTTTTAATAAGAATATAATTTATTGTAGGATACATGTTTGAGAGTGGCATTTCTCCCAATACTTGGGTTCCCACTATAAATTTATGTTTTTTATGTGGTATGTGTTTTTCATAGTTTAGGATATCACGTGTGTTATAGCTATATTTTCCACCCTAGGGGCACATGGATCTACTCAGGATATCAGACTGACACACACATTTCTCCCTTGGATTTTACAATTTTTTAGGGAGGTCACACTTTGACTGCTTAGAGGAGTGTGATTGATCATTGTTTGTACCATTAGTAGTACATGATTGGTCACGGGATGTCTCATTTCAGTCCACGACTGCCCTTGTCACCTTCTATTTCGATGTGTTCAAGGAGATCAACGTCAAGTGATTTTCTATCTCGCCATGTACACTCATGAACTCATATCAGACTTGGAGTTCCTAATGAGTTCTAGAGATATAGAAGCTTACCCTAACCTCCTCTTCCAATCTATATAAGGAAGGCACTCCATGGGAATAAACAAGGAAGAATCAAAAGTAAACTTATGTCATGGAATTTTCAGAGGATTTCATCCACATAGTTAGTTTTCACCATAGGTCAGTGTTCCTTGTGTGAGGGATAAAGAGGAGTTGGAGAAAGGGCCAATAAGAATTGAAATCACGACTCAAGGTAATTGAATAATTGCTATAGTTTTTCTCTACTACTCAATATAGATCTACATGGTTTTCCCCTTTATGTGTTGGTTTACTCATTTTCATGTGAGAGATGATATTTCCTTGAGCATATTAGATTAGATATAGATTTATTTTATTCCTAATGCTTGAAGAGGTGTGAGTTATTTGTTTTTTTCTTCTTGTGTGTAGGAAGATGATCACAAGAGTTGGAGCTAGATCTCTGGAGCTTCATCAACTGGGATACATAAAGACAACCACTAGAAACTAGGTATGACATTCTCTTTTATGGCGTAAATAGGATTGAATTTATTAAATCTAGGAAAATATATGTCAATGTCTATCTAATTGCCTATCTCAGATCAAGGGAAGATCCAAGGGAGTACTCTTCACCAATTCTGTTATGGAAAAATCTCCCATGTGGATAGGTGAGTACTCCCTCAAATATTCTTTTGATCTGAGATAACAATTGGATAGTCAGTGACACATATTTTCCTAGATCTAACAAATTTATTTTTACGCTAGAAGAGAGAATGACATACCTAGTTTTTGATAGTTATTCTTACGTATCCCACCTAATGCAACTCTAGAGATCCACCTCCATCTCCCATGATCGGTTTCCATCTACAAACAAGGGGACAAAAACACCTAACTCACACTCATTCAAGCATTAGGAATAGAATAAATCTAGATCTAATCTAATCTACTCAAGGAAAGATTAGATCCAACACATGCAAATTCATAAACCAACATAGAAAGGGGGAAACCATGTAGATTTATATTGAATAGTGGAGAAATAGTACAACAATTATTGAGTTACATTGATTCATGTTTGCAACTCTCCTTGGCCCTTACTCCATCTCCTCCCTAACCCTCACATAAGAAAGGCTAACCTATGGTGAAAACTAATTATGTGGATGAACTCCTTTGAAAATTCTGAAACATAAGTTTACTTTTTATTCTTTCTCCCTTTTCCCCATGGAATGCCTTCCTTATATAGATTGGTGTTGGGTAAGCTTCTAGATCTCTAGAACTCATTAGGAAATCCAAGTATGATATGAGTTCCCAAGTCTGCATGGAAAGATAGAAACTCACTCGATGTTGATCTCCTTGAATGCATTGAAATAGAAGGTGATAGGGGTGGTTGCGGGTTGTATTGAGGTAGCCCGTGATTGATCACATGCTACTAGTGGTACAGACAATGACTGGTCACACTCTACTAAGCAATCAGAGTGCGACCTCCCTAAAAAACTCTAAAATCCAAGGGAGAAAGGCATGTCTTAGTCTGATATCCCGAGTAGGTCCTCCATGTTCCCATAGGGTGGAAAATATAGCTATAACAACATGGATTATGTTATTTAATCTTGTGTACTATTTAATTATATGATGGGCATGATTGATGTTAATATGACATTAATTAGTCTTTATGCTTGAGGTGTGACTATATTGTTATTACCATCACTCATGGAGATTGTGGATGTTAATGTTCCCCTTGTCTTTATTTGTAAATGTTGGCACTAAGAATCATGTATATTATATGCACTTAGTGCCCAATATTCCCTCTATGCATTAAATGTCATAAGGAGACAAAGGAGGAGTTTGAATATATTCTCATAGGTTCTACAATCCATGGCCTATAAGCTTAAGAAACAAAGGTATGACATTCTTAAATGTGGAGGAGTGCCATAGAGACAAAAATAAATGACTTAGAACACATATTCCCTAGAGAAAATATAATGTGCATGTATTCCTTCCTTAACCAACATGCAACTAAACCTATAACAATTATGTATGTGGGTTGTAACTATGACTAAAGCTTCTAACAATTCCCAATAAAAATTCAATGAAAAACAAAATGCATAATACTACTATTCATGCACATATTTTTTTTTTCTTGGAAAAATAAGGTCCGCCCACCCTCCTACACTTAAGTGAAGAAAGAGGAAGATGATACTTTGTCAATATCATTTCATAAATTTCTCCTCTCTTCCCCGATTTTTTGGATGGAGAGTGGTATTACCACCAACTACAATAGCATTTTGTAAACCCACTTTGGACTCAGTGCAAATGGATCTTGCAACCTCTCTAGGCTTTACACCATAGAGGAAAGGGCCAAACCAATTGAGATATCCCTTGGGGTATGCATGCAACAAACTTAGGTTCACATGCATTCTTTAAATTTCTTTTATGCATTTCTCAATTAATTGAACCAATTATTTAATAATGTGTAATCATATTATTACACATGCAGTTATATAAATCATAGGAATTTTGTTTAACATACACAACAATTAGAAATTAAAAATAGAATTATTCAACAACAATACATTTAGCTTATTCAAATATTTTCTAAGCATGTGGATATGACTACAAAGGAGTGATTTTCCTTCTATTTATAGGTATCCATTATAGATACCACCGATGACACAAGAATATGAGGAATTAAGGGGAAAACTCTAAATACAAGTAGTTTATCTCTCATATATCCCAACCTTAGTGTTACATGACTAGTCCATCCATAATAAGCATATAGAATCAACATCGAAATGCCTTAACCAACACTCTAACAATTCCTTGGACCATATTCTTTATTTTCCATTCCCTAACTTAGCCTCATGCAATTCCCTTATACCAATGTGATATTTCAATAAATCCTTCATTTTCTATATTAATATTATGACAAGAAGTGTTCAATCTTGTAACGTACCCGGGCACCCACAGACCGGGCTACACCACTTAAACAGGTTTCAACACACCCATCCACTAGTAGGCGGGGCACGTTGCAGTCCCAAGACTCAATTCTTGGAACAGATCTCGGATTCTAACAACATTTAATCTGAAAACAAGCATGAAAGAACTGCATGCATTAATCAGGATCCATGCTACAACATAAAAGAGATAAGCAACGTGCCATGCGCAACAAATAACCAACAGATAGGCACACTACAAATACATATCTCAGAGATAATTAAATACACAACAGAATAACATTAGACAGAAAAAAAAAGAGAGCACTTATCTTTCAAGTAAACATTCACCAACTGGCTGCAGACCAAGGATGTTCCTCCCAACCATAAACATTGTTGTTCATTTACTCTCAACAGAAGGTCACCTCCGAGCCATGGCCATGAATCCACAAGGATGGGTCTTGGGCCGAATCTAAAACACACAGTAGTTAGCTAACTAGCTCTCAGGTTTCCCAACCTCACAGCGAAACCTGAATTTCCAGCTCTCTTTCCCCCTCAGCCTGCACCACCCAAAGAAATAAACACACTTCTATGTCATGCAATCCCTCATATTGTCCCATTTCTCTCCAGGGATCCAATGCTATTGGTCAAAAAATATTCCTACTGGAAACTCCAAGGATTCTCAGTTGTGGACATTTCTATCTAAATTGCCATCAGTCTAATAACTAACTGACCTCTCAACACTCAAGCTATCACAGGCCTTTCAACACTCACAACAATCCAAAGTGCACCAACTCTCTTCTACCCAGCCTACACAAACCCAAGAGAATGGACTCCTTTCTCTGCCACGTAGTCCCTCAGGTTGTCCATCTCCTTCTAAGGCTCCAATGCTTCTAGTTAAGAATCTCACCGCTGGGACTCTCAGGACTCACAATTGTGGATAGTTCTATCTGAACTACCATCAAGCTCATGCACACAGGCATCCATTCCCTTATGGAATGATCAATAATTATTACATCCATTCATCAATGGTTCTCCTCTTCCTGCTATCTGTTTCCATGCTTAGCCTAAGAGCATACAAACTAACAATAGTGAGTGAAGAGGAAAGAAGAACAAGGGAACAAAACGAACTAGGGGAAGAAGAGGAACAAAATGGAAGAATGACTCCCCAATCTTCACCCAGAGCCATCCTCATGCAGCCATTTGTATCCATGCTTGGACCAAGAGCACATGAATTCAGCCCGAGTGAAAGAAAAGGAAGAATAAGAAGAACCAGGGAGAAGAAGCACACAAAACAACCCCCAAGGGATGTTTATATAATCACAAGAACCAAGAACCACATGTCATTCCCCAAGAATCCCATGTAACCATTTTTCTCCATAAAATCAATTATGGTAAATAAAAATAATAATAAAAAGACTTAGCCCCTCAAGCCCCCTCTCTCGTGGAATCATAGCCCCCTATCTCTTTTTTCCTTGTTCGTCTTGCAACCAACGGTGTATTTTATTAATGTATATGAAGTGTAGTTCCTGAGTCTATACTTAAGGCTTAAAAGTACAGTGTCAAAGCATCCGAAAGTGGTTAGGAGATGGATAAGGGAGAAACGTCAACCTTCAGAGAAGGAAACTAAGGAAGATTTCTTTGTTGGTGTTGTCTGGCTTCCAACTGTTCCTGGATAGTTATGTCTCGTTCAATGGTTGCCCATGATTGTTCGAGTTCGGCCCAGTTAGTTGCCGTTTTAAGGATGGTGTCGAAGAGGTTTAAGGCGATGTGTGTTTGGTTCAATAGTCTGGGTTCGACGTTGGGTTGAGTTGGTACAGGAACTGTCATGGGGGAACAATACAGGTAGGAAAGACTTTAAGAAGGTTAAGTGCTGTCTTAATTTGGTCTTATAAAAGAGAACTTACGGTGGTAGAAATGAAATATGGATGCAAATCTAAGGCTCGTTCCCATAGCTGTATTATATTTTATTAAAAGATGTGAGATGGGAGAAAAACATTGAGTCGTTTACAGTATAAGGTTCCTACCAGGGGAAAATCTCACGACATAAACAGGAGAGGAAAATATGTAAGAAAATAACCAATGTAACAAAGAATGTATGTAGAATTACAAAAATGCAGATTGGTCTTACACCGCTGATAGCTGGTGCAGAGGAAAGACAATAAACAATTACAGAAAACCCAAATTCATCCGTTATAGTAGTGGTAGTACTAAAGTATAATGAAGCACATCAATTATGAATATGAATTGAAATGGAAAAATGAGAAACAAGGAAGCAAACTTGTAATACAGTAGTGACGGAATTGAGAATATCCAGATCTGCTTGTATTAAATCTCAATGTAAAAAACTCTATTACAAAACCTCAAAAAGGGTCCAGCCCTGTTTATTTCTTCCTGGGATATATTTCTAAATTTTTTTACAAAGCAGGTAGAATCTCAATAGTCACAAAATTTCGGTTATGATAGAGAAGAGAGCAATCGCTCCATTTCTCCTACTCTGTCTTCACTTGGTGCCAGGTGTTTGTCGTCGTGCGAACTCGGTGCAGGCGATACATCTTTCCACTAGCTGGGATATGAGCCGTGATGGTTCTGCTTGACAGCTAGCCTCGACGAAGTAACATTCTCGGGCTAACTGCTGCAACTTGTCCTCTATTTGTGCGTCGATGATGTTGAGGGCACTTAGTTGCGCGCTGGGTTTGATCATGTACTTATCAACTTGGACTATGTCCACCATATTCATCTGAGAGATATCAGCCGAATCTCTTTCTTCCTTATCTTTCAGATCAAGTGAGATCTGTTCCACATTCATTTGCATCAACGCTTCGGCATTGCCTCCGCTGTCAATGCCCAGTAGCTCACCGTCTATAGAATTAAAGGCTTCTTCTAGGGAATTTGTTACCTTTTGGGCTTGCTCCTTGCCCATGGCGATGTTGTGCTCCCAATCCTTCAACAAAATATTTCCTCGGGTTTGCTTTGAAATGGTGAACCTGGGAGTACCCGTCGAAACCCGGTTGTTCGTGGCTATCACCGCCTCCTGGAAGGCGACCCGAGCCGCTCCTGCATCCCTTTCTCTGACTGATAAGTTCTCGAAAACCTGATTGATCAATAGACAATTTTCCCGGATCGCTCCCACCTTGGCGAGCAAATTCTGCTGTGCCGAAGATATTCTGCCCCGAATCTCGATCGCTTGGGATTTGAATATCCCGACGTCTATCATTTTTCTCTCGGGGATTTCCACCCGAGCCTGCAGCTGTTCAATCAAACTCCTCTGTTGGCTCACCTGCGTCCGACCATCCCGGACCGCCAACTGTGCTTGCTCAAGCTTAGCTTTGAGCACCTCTATTTCCTTTTTGTCGGCCAATCTGGCCTGTTCTATTTCCATGCTCACCTGGCCTTTAGCATTTTCCGTGGCTGAGGCCAATCTGGCTTCAAGAGTTCTGATCAGGCGATTTTTCCTTTTAAGTTGGTTCTTTAAAAGTCCGACTGAGAATTGATTCGCCGAGGCATACATTCCTAGAGTCCCTACGATTTCAGTGGCGAATTGCTCATTCTTTTTATTTTTTCCGTCGGTCATGACTTTGTACTTTTTAGCAGTCGACTCTCCTTCCTGGTAAAATTCCCTTTTTAGTACCGCTTTTCTCTTTTTATCAAAGAAAAACTCATTCGGAGGGAGTTCTTCTGCTCTTATGGGCCTCATCTCCTCATTGAATATCCATCCTTCTTCGATAGTCCCCAGCGTTGACTGCAAAGGGGTGACAGAGGTGATGGGTTCCCCGATCTAGGGTCTTTATCTCGGTCTCCGGATTCTGTTTCTTTGGCGGGTCCGGAGTCTTTAACTCTCCTTTGGGATTCTTCTTTTGTTCCTCCTCGTCCTGGTGTTTTCTAGGGTCAGGAGTTGCGTCTTTAGAACCTTCAACATCCTTCTGCTTCGTCTCCGAAATACCTGGACCTTCACCTCGCAATATAGCAGGGAGGCAGCTACGTCTGTGTTCCTGGAATTTCAGCACCTCGGCTCTATCCTCGGGTGCCAAGGATTGGATCCGGGCCAGAATCTCTTCATAGGACCTCGCTCCTCGAAAAATGTCATCCGAGGGCGAATTTTCATGCTCAAATCTTTTGAGCCCACAATTAGCTAAATGGTTGCTCACGACCCTCTGTGGATCGTGCTTCTTGTACTCGATGGAGACCAAATTTAGGTCTTCCAGGGCTACAACCTCGGCTTTGGCATGCCCGAAATCTAATAAAGAATAAGAATTCAACCGAATGGGAAAAGATGACCATACGTTCTTTGAGTACCCTTTGAGTTCTTTACTCACACCGCCAATTACCGTCTGTCGGGAGACTTCGCGACAAGCCAGCTTGTCAGGAATGAACAGTGCCAGCGCATGAGGGGGAATAGAAGCCCCGAAAACTCTGAAGTATGAAAACTCTGCCTCCATGTACCAGTCCGCTATGCTGCTCAGATTTGTCGCAATGCTGTCCGGGATACGGGGTGGTGGGTGACCAAAAATGGCGATATGCAGGGGCACTATCACCCAGTTAAAAATTTCATATGCGAAACTTTCTGCTTTATTTTCCCATAGTTTTTCATGATATACATGTATGGGTTTGTCTTCGGCCGGAGTCCAACCCAATTCATCAATGGAAATGGTGTCATAGAACATATTGCGTCCATAATATACGCGGACATGAAGAATGAGGACGGCCTCCCGTTTTCCTTCTGCTCCCGATACTTTGTGACCCGGTTGGCCAAACTATCCGAAGGCATCTTTGCCCAATTAAAAGAGCAACCTTCTGCGACCCGAAACATTAGAGGCACCCACGCAAGGAAAAAATGAGATGTGTCCTCTCTCCCATCTAGCCGACATGTCATCATGGCCACATATTTATACTGTGGTTCCAACGAAGCGATTGAATAAACGCCCTGGTCATTAGCTCTAAACTTCACGGTGCATGAAACCCAATCCTTTATCAAACCGGGCATGGTTTTACCATACTGGATGCACTCCTTCTCCTTGAATTCCTCCAGGAACTCAACGCCATATGTGTAGTCGGACGTCGTTGGTAGCTTATACATGGTTTGCATATGCTTTGGCCTAAAAGTCCCGACAGTGACTCGCTGTCCGTTCATGATAGTCCTGGTCGGTATGTCCACGTGATCCAACGCCCATCAGATCATGTCATAATATGGGAGCAACCATGGCCTGGCTGTTACTCTGTGCATTCTGGATTGGACAACTATCTTGTATTTGGTGTTTAGATCATCTCTTTCGTTGTCGTCGGAGTCGTCTGAATAATCCACCAATTCTGATTGCAGAATGTCTGAAACAAATGACCAGTTGGGGACCGAGTCGACACTTCGGGGTGAAGTATCGGAGATATTGTCTGAGCCTTGTCCTGCAACCTCAACATTCGCCTTTGCTGCTTTCCGTGGAGCCATGGCTGAAGCTTGCGTTTTAGCTCTTCTGCGATAGAACTGCGTATACATACAGAAGTTAGTTTGCTCAGAAATGATGAGCTCTGCGTGCTATGAAAATACATTCATTATAATGAAGCGCAACTCTTTCATATATTTGAAAACTTGGTACCTTTCAAAACAAGCCTGTCAAATCATAATTAGAAATAAATTTATGCCGTAAAAATCCGATCTTAATTCATAGATTTACCCTATTTCCCATTAATGTCATAAATTTTGGCGGTTTAAAAGTCAGTTAGCGTATGGAGAGAAAGGCCCCCTCGTAAATCGTGCAGGCATTGAAACGAGGGACTTGTCTTGATTTAGCTTCATTAATCTAATCTTGACAACGTTAATCAATTTCTCGCTATTCGTTATATCGCAGATTTTCTTTTAACATTTTGAGTTCCCAACTCGCAAGATCGCGAGGACCGACTTTGGTTTAATTAAAGGTAATCGCGATTTGGGGCATAATTAATTTTGTAATCATTTTATTCGCCATATTGCAACTCGGAACTTCGAAGACAAGTTTCTGGGAGATTTGTATGTCGAGTCGCGAAACCGCGAGATGGCGATAACAAGACTTAATTAAGGGGAAGATAATCTTGGATTAAGTGATTAATTAATCATGTTATAATTACATCGTGACTTCGTGAGTCGGGGTTTAGAAGCCGTAACTTTTGAAAAAGATAGCGCCGAGTGGCGAGATGCCAAGAACAACCTTTACCATGGTTAGCTTTTTGCCTTTAATCCTTGACATGGGTTATCCAGAAAAGACCTCGTGTTCTCGCATCTTGGGGTTGTAAAATTTTTTTTTTTGGTTTGGCGAACGCCGAGGTGCGAAACCCCGACGACGTCTAATCATGAGTTAAATTTTTTTACCTTGGTTACTGCTTTGAGTGAAAAATTAAAACGGCTTTTCCGTTTCATGACTCGGGAGGTGTGAATTCATGAATTATAGTATCCGACCTGCGAGATCCCGAAGTAAAAAAAAAAAGAGCGAACATTCTTACGAAAGGTAGGACTTGTTTCGAGAGTGGAAAATCATCGCTACTCATGTGACAAGGCTTCAGAGGTCTCAAAATCTCGGAGGGAAAAAGAAAACCATCTTTAGATTTCAAGTATCAAAATGAAAATTGTGATAGACAAAACAAAACGATGGCGGCTCCAACATAGGCTCCAACTAGGGATCCCACCTTCCTGTGAGGCAGGAAGAACAATAGACCAAGTGCCAATATTGGGTAAATGGAGTCAAAAACTCAATCAGGTGGAAAGGTTGTCGAGAAAAGAGGATCGAGGGGGGAAAAAGACTCCGTTCGTTACCTTAAAAGTTTTTTCAAAATCAGATACTCTTTCCAAACACAGCTGTAGTCCCTTTCACAATTTTCTCTTTCCCGCTGCTAAATTTAGGTATGCTTTAAGACAATCGAAACGACCCTAGGAGACCCAACAGAGCTTGTGGATTTCGTCTTGCATCAAAAGGATGAGATTATATGTTTTTAATCGGGGAGTCCCATCTGAATTTGGGATGTGGATCAAGTTTTAGAAAGAATTGGTTACCAGAGTAGAGTGATATTCATGTATAACAGCCTTACAGATATCTCAGACATTGCTTCACTACCAGCGAGCCTGTTCAGTACCCCGGTGAAGTTATCTAGCCCCTTTTACTGAATTTCCTTTCACCACTTAGGAATATCATTATGCATTTAAATGCTGAGACGAGGGCAATCATTTTTGAATTTCCTTTCATCGTCTCTTGGACTAGGTGGGCACAATCATTTCTGAATTTCCTTTCACCACATGTCTTATAATTTATTCTTTGAGCACGAAGATGGGGGCAATCAGTTCGTATCAGGGCTGATATCTGTGTAATATTTTGCATTAGAGGTCTGTGAACTTACTTTGATTACTTGGTACCAACCTTCCCTTGACCTTCATGACATCTTCGTTCTTCGGGAAAAAAGGAAAATAATTTTTTAAGGGCATCCCATTTGAGCAAGCTTTAATCCTCCGATGTTGTTGAAAAATCTAGGAAAGTTAGGATCGCTCTAAACGTTCCTTCGCTTAGCAGGGGATCAAGTAGTTGTGAAGACCCGCTTTCCTATCAAGATCTGTTTCGAAACTCATGAGGTTTAAAACGAAAAACTTTTATCCCTTCATAATGACACAAGAAGATGGCGACTGGCTAAAAGTTAGACCCGAAGATGGACAGGATGCCAGGTAGTGATTCATTTACCAAAAATATAGAAGGTCAAACAGTTAGAGACTGACTCTTGTAGATATCTTTAGGGACAGTTCATTTTAACCAATTGTTTTTAGATTTATTGTATCGCTATTTTCAATCAAAAATTATCGAGCCAAGAAACGATCCTGTTATCTAACATTTTAGCCGATATCCCAGTTTGAATGACGTTACCTCGGTTTTCTTTAACAGTCTTTCATAACATATGTTTTTGAGAAAGTCCTTTTTACCTTTTCATTTCACCTTTTTTTGCGCAATAGGAAACTATTTTAGGTATCACCTGTTTTATGCCGATCCATTTCTGACACCGACCTATAAATTACCATTCCTGCTAGTTTTCGTATGCAGCTGGACTCCTGTACAAGCAAATATGAATCTTATTGGAAATGTGTCGGGAGTTTATGAATAAAAACAAAAATCAAAAGCAAATGTTTAAATGAAAATATATGTATGTACAAAACATATATCATGAAATTTATTTATTTACGATTTTTTTTTTTTGGTCCGACTGTCACGTCATGTAATGCTTTAGATATTGTCTGTTGACAGGGGTGATGAGGAATTCTTCGTCTATATTTTCCAGAAGGAAGGAATTTTTCCCTTCCGGAGCCGAGACCCTGAATGGTCCATACCAGAGGTGGTCAAATTTACCATGCTTCGCGACGTCATCTTTTTTTGCATCCCATCTTAGTACTAAATCACCCGGAAGGAATTCCCTGTCCTTCGCCTTAAGGTCGAACAATGCTTTCATATCATCTTGGTACTTCTACATCTTTTCATCAACTTCAACCCTATGCTGTTGAACCTCAATCAGCTGGTTCCTGGTTACATGATTGGGTTCTTCATTTTGATCCTGCCATAACTTCATCACGGGTAGCGCTAGGTTTATAGGTAGAACAACATCTGTTCCATAAACCATTTGAAATGGAGAAATGTTGATAGACCTTTTAGTGCTGATGCGGTTTGCCCATAATGCGTATTTTAAGTGCACATGCCAAGACCTTTTATTTTCATCCAGTACTTTCTTGATTATGTTCACCAGGCTCTTGTTAGATGATTCGGCCAATCCGTTCCCCTGGGGGTAATATGCAGTGGAATGTCCGAGAATGATATTGTATTTCTGATAGAAGCTAATCATAGCCATAGATTTAAAGGCCTGGGCATTGTCGGTAACTATCTTTCGGGGAGACTCGAATCTTGACAAGATATTGTCTTCCAAGAGATCGATCACCACCGAGTCTGTTGCCCTTTTGGTTGGAATGGCTTCCACCCATTTAGTAAAATAATCCGTAGTTGTTAAGATCCACTTATGTTGAGCACTGGAATGGGGATTAATCTCCCCTATGAAGTCTAGACCCCATTGTTGGAATGGAGCTTCAGCTTTGACTGGAATGAGTGGCAGTGCAGGGAGTTTCTGTTTACCAGCGAATATTTGACAAGGGTTGCAGGCACGTACTTTTGCATTGACGTCCGAAAAGAGTTTCGGCCAGTAGTACCCAGCCCTCAAGATCTTGTAGGCTGTAGCCCTCCATGCGTGATGCCCCCCACAGACTCCCTGATGAAATTCATCTATAACCTGCTGAGTTTCTGATTCCACTAAACAGACTAGTAGGAACCTGAGTGGATCCTTCCAATATAGCCGAATTTCGGATATACAATATTTAACTGCATGGAGTTTTAAAGTTCTGCATTTAGACGGTGATAGTTCCTCTGGGAATTTTAGGTTCAGCAGGTAAAACAGTATGTCTCTGTACCAGTTCGATGATAAGAACTTCTCTTCGATCTGGTTGGGACTTGTTTCTTCTTCCGGTTCGTTCAGATCTGTGTGTTCGTCGCTTCCTTGCAGGCAATTGATATCAAGAGCTCTGAGGTTTGATTCAGCTAAGAGTTTGGCTAGGCCTTGTCCTTTTATCAATTTGGTCGGTTTAACTTCCAAATCTAATTCCTGGATTTTAGCGAGCCATCGCCCTCTTTTTCCGTCACAGTCTGGCTGTATCAATATGTCTTTCACAGAACTGGTGGGCACGTACGCGATAATTTTCGAATGTAGTACATAAGTTATGAATGCCTTTAGCGCTTTTACCGTTGCATATGCCTGTTTTTCCATTATGTCATACTTCAGTTCTACGTCTCTAAGGCTCTTGCTAAAAAATGCGATCGACCTTTCGAATCCTTCGTCATCCTTTTGTAGGAGCACCGCGGCGATAGTATGTTCAGAAGCAAACGAGAAGATAAGAAAATCTTTCAGATAATCTGGGCTTGCTAACATAGGTGCCTCACTTATGACTTTTTTAATATGCGCGAACGATGCTCTGGCTTCAGTCGTCCAATTTACTCCGCTATCCTTCTTCAACATTCCTGTGATCAATTTTACAATCTCAGCGAAATTGGGGATAAAACTTCGTAAAAAATTTATAGTTCATAAGAAATATTGAATCTCTTTTACATTTCTGGGAATATTTATAGTATTTATTGCTTCAATCCTCTTAGGATCAATCCTGATCCCATCTCTAGATACAATATGACCCAGAAGCTTACCTTCTCGCATAGCGAAATGTGATTTCTTTGGGTTCAAAGATAAACCAAACCTGCGGCAATTTTCAAAAGTCTGTTTTAGATGGACCAAGTGTTCTTCATCGGTTTTAGAAAAAATCGTCAAATTGTCGAGGTAAATGACTATGAACTTGTCTCTTTCTCCTACGAAAGCGATGTCCATAGCGCGCTGGAATGTAGCTCCTGCATTCATCAAACCAAATGACATTTTGTCATACATAAATGTACCCCATGGTGTGGTGAAAGCAGTCTTTTCCCTGTCTTGTTCATTCATGGCGATTTGGTTATAACCAGAGAACCCATATATCATAGACATTCGGTTTGATCCAACTACTTTTTCTAGCACATGGTCCATCTTGGGCAACGGATAATTATCTTTGAGAGATGACTTGTTTAAGTTTCGGAAATCTACACACAGTCTGATTTCCCCGTTCTTTTTCCTAACTGGGACTAGGTTGGCTACCAAGTCGGAGTATCTCAGAGGTACGATTATTTTCGCGTCCAAGAGTCTTTTAACTTCTTTTTCTATCACATGTAACAGAATGGGGTTGATTTGCCTAAGCTTTTGCCTAAACGGTTTGACCCCAGGCTTCAACGGTATCTTGTGATCAATAACGAAAGTGTCATACGTTTTCAATTCATCATAGGACCAAGCGAAAACATCTTTATACTGTCTGAGTAGTTCTCTGTATTTGACCTTTACTTTGGGAGGGAGGAACTTGGATATATTTACTACCCTGAATTCTTTTTCAGTTCCTATATCACAGTCCTCCACTTCTTCTGGTTGGGGCTGCAAAGTAGATTTCACAGGTACGTCGTTCTGATCAAAAAGTCTTTCTAAAGGAATTAAGCCTTTCGGAATCTGATTGCTTTTAAGGACCAACATACGATGATTTGCAATTTTTTCTCGGAAGGTTTCAGGGTCTTCCCCTTCTTGCATGATCCACATTGAGTCATTTTGATTTTCCTGGTCAGTATGAGTTTCAGAGAATTTGCCTACTGCTGTAAGGAATTTTTTAATCTGTTCGTCATCTTCAAAGACTTGCCAGTGTCGGATATTGTCTGGTATGGAGGGTTTGTATCTGATTTCAATGTGATACTTCAGTTTAAAAGTCGTGGGGGGGGGGAGAAGGTTGAAGCTGCCTTTGCCAATGCATCAGCATGTAGATTCTCAGCGCGAGGGATAAAATGGACTTTCACGGATGATAAATTTTTTTCCATGAGATCCCAAGAACAATTTCTATACGCTCTTAGTCTGGGATGCCTGGCTAGGTACTGACGATTTACTTGTTTGACTATTAATTCTGCATTCCCATATACTTCCACGTTTCTTATATTTAGCTTTTTGGCAGCCTCTAATCCTAAGATCAATGCTTCATATTCGCATACGTTATTAGTGTAATCTATGTCCCACTGCAAACGGTAAGAGAAAGGAACAATGAACTTACCTTCAGGTGCCACTAAAAGCACTCCAACACCTACCCCTTCAGAAGATAAAGCACCGTCAAAATACATTTTCCAGACACCAGTACTACACAGATCTTCTGTCATGAGGTTTAATTCTTCTTGCTTTGTGTCGATTTCCTCTGGACAACCATCCAGGCCATCATCAAAAGACAAGATGCAATTTCCCATATCTTGATCTGCAATGTAGATAGGGAAGTTGTTTGGGTTTTGAGGGTCACTGACCGTATATGCTAATCTTGTTTCTCTGTACAACCAAGTGAACTGACCACCGAACAGAGGGATTGTGGAATAAGTCATGTCCAACTGTAGAGAACCCCCCAACTTGGCTACCCATGACCTAGATAACAACATGCCATACTTAGGGGGAATATCTGTGATAACCACATCCATCAGGATACTCTTAACCGGGACCTACGCCAGGGTGACAACCAGATATTTTATCATCCCCATGCATTTAACTTTCCTCGAGTCAAAAGAGTACAGATTTCCATAAGGTCTTGTGATCTGGAGACCCAACTTCTCCATTATAATCTTGGGCATAACATTATGGGAAGCTCCAGAGTCTAACATACAATTATGTAGCAACTGATCATATACATTCAGAGTGATATAAAAGGGAGCGACGTTGTCTTTGGACCCTTCAAAATGGGGACCAAAAGTGATGTTAGGTCTATCATCTTCCAGGTTTATAACATCAGATTGGCTTTCCAGTTCAGAGACACCTATCATTTTGGTAATTTGTTTGCGATAACAGGGGTTTTTCGCTAGTTCCACCAAAGGGATTGGTATCTTAATTTTGTTTAACTCATTTTCAAAACTGAAAGCTCCGCTCACTCTGTCTATTTCTCCGATTGAGGCTTCCGAATTCTTCCTTTCTGACTTATTTGTCTGGAAAGCTTTATCACTCCTGTTCCTAGTTGAAGACGTAGCTTTATTTACGAGTTCGGTTCCCTGTGTTTGAGTTCCAACTTTTTCCACCTCGGACTCTTGAGCGCTTACTAGCTTAGTTTTGTTGTTGAGTGTTAAGGTCTGGTCTGAAGGAGGCTCGTAAGCTTGACCTCTCTAAAGGATTTTCTTGGGTTGAGTCATTGAGGTGGGCTTACTCTTAGATCTCAGGTCGTACCTCGGTTGAAACTCAACCATCATTATCTCGGTTTCTGGTTGGGATTTACAGATCTCAGTGTGATCACCCTCTTCACTCTCATTTGGCGTTTTCGGCATATTTAGAGACTTTTCATAGTCTTCGCGAGTCAGATATGGTTGACTACAGTCATCACCAAAATTCGTGACATCATTATCCGAATCCTCGAAGTCTTGAAAATCGTTAGCTCCTATAAAATTTTCATTCTTTAAGGGAGCTTGTATTTTTTGATCTTCCTTTTTTATTTGTTTTTGTTGGTTCGGGGGGTTTGGGTTCCTCTTGAACTCTTTTTTGGGGTAAGAGTCAGCATTAGCCTGTTCGAGTTTCATTCGGGCTATTTTATTTGACAACTCTTTAATCACTCTAGCCATATCGTCTGAGGATCTATTGGACCCTGAAGGGCCTGCTTGTTCTCTAAAGCGCTTGGCCTCTCGGTTTCCAGTCTCTAATCTAGCTTTAAGCTTACCCGAAGCCATCATGTTAGACTCTATTTCTACCGCATCGTCCTGCATTCGGTTTAAGGTGGCTCCCCTTCGCTCTCGCAGAAGGAGTGAAAAATCAGGCTCGAAAGCTTCGGAAAAAGTTACTTTGGCCGCAGGTTGTGATGGTTTAACCTCAGTCGAGATTTTATTGTACAGTTTGTTGAATCTCTGAATGAATTCCATGACTGTTTCTGAGTTCTTTTTCTTCAAAGACCCAAATTCAGTCAAATAATAGAGATGGTCTTTTCTCTCACCCCATTGCCTGATGAAAGCATAATCCAAAGCGTCATATGACAAGATAGAAGCTGCGGGTAGGCTTCGAAACCAAGTTCGGACCTGACCTTCAAAGGTTTGGACAAGGAGCCTCGAATAGACATCCTTGTGCTCGATACCGAAGATATCTGCGAATTGGTCGAAAAAATTAATATGTTCGGCAGCGGTTAGATCTCCCTCCCCGGTGAATTTCGGTAATTTTTTTATGTAATTTTCTGGAAGATCGTGTAGGGGGACGGGCAATACTAATGGAGCGTACCTAGCCGCAACTTTCACAAAGACTCTGAGAGGGGGAGCATGCCCTTGGCCTCCACCCCCTCTTGGAGGGGCCCCTCCCCCTCCTCCTACGATAAACCCTCCTCCTCCTCCTATAAACCCTCCACCTCCTCCTCCGGCGGCGGCCATCGTTGTTTGTGGAAAGTTATAAAGGGGGTTTTGGAAAATTAAAAGGGAATCTTTATTTTCTTCGCGAAGAGGAAAATATGATGAGGAAAGATAAGGAACGCGAGGAGTTGGTTCCTCGGACTTGCAAGAGACGGAATCGGGAAAACCGACGGGTGTGAGAAACGAGTGTGTAACACACTCTTCAAAATTTGGTGAAGTTGGGAAATTCAACTGAAGATAAGATGGTATTCTAAAAGACGATGAACCTTCAAGAGGGTCCTTTCCCCTCTGTACTAAGGGGATTGTTGGATGAATCTCACTCCTAATTTCGGAGCAGATTGGCGTTGAATGTTTAGTGTCAAAGTGAGGACTGAGCGAAGTCGAGGGTTCAGAAGGATTCTCAGCCTTCAGTGATGGGATTTCAAGTTGGTAAACTGCAGCGGTTGGCTTAAAAGAGCCTCTCGTCTTTAGAATTTTTTCAGTATCGGTAATGGGCGTAATCTGCTCACCATTCGGGTTTTGTCTGGTATTCCTTCGACCGAATGCCAGTTTATTTCTTCGTGGAGTCACCGAGTGAAAGATAAAAAGCCTTAAAAGGTGTGTACTCTTTGTTCACTATCAAAGGGTAACACTTTCAATGAAAAACAAATGTCGTTTTCCCAGGGAAAAAGATTTCGTAACTTCGATCCCCGACAACGGTGCCAGAAAGATGTAGTTCCTGAGTCTGTACTTAAGGCTTAAAAGTACAGTGTCAAGGCATCAGAAAGTGGTTAGGAGATGGAGAAGGGAGAAACGTCAACCTTCGGAGAAGGAAACTAAGGAATATTTCTTTGTTGGCGTTGTCTGGCTTCCAACTGTTCCTGGATAGTTATGTCTCGTTCAATGGTTGCCCATGATTGTTCGAGTTCGGCCCGGTTAGTTGCCGTTTTAAGGATGGTGTCGAAGAGGTTTAAGGCGTTGTGTGTTTGGTTCAATAGTCCGGGTTCGACGTTGGGTTGAGTTGGTATAGGAACTGTCATGGGGGAACAATATAGGTAGGAAAGACTTTAAGAAGGTTAAGTGCTGTCTCAGTTTGGTCTTATAAAAGAGAACTTACGGTGGTAGAAATGAAATATGGATGCAAATCTAAAGTTCGTTCCCGTAACTGTATTATATTTTATTAAAAGATGTGAGATGGGAGAAAAACATTGAGCCGTTTACAGTATAAGGTTCCTACCAGGGGAAAATCTCACGACATAAACGGGAGAGAAAAATATGTAAGAAAATAACCAATGTAACAAAGAATGTATGTAGAATTCCGAAAATGTAGATTGGTCTTACACCGCTGATAGCTGGTGCAGAGGAAAAACAATAAACAATTACAGAAAACCCAAATTCATCCGTTATAGTAGTGGTAGTACTAAAGTATAATGAAGCACATCAATTATGAATATGAATTGAAATGGAAAAATGAGAAACAAGGAAGCAAACTTGTAATACAGTAGTGACAAAATTGAGAATCTCCAGATCTGCTTGTATTAAATCTCAATGTAAAAAACTCTATTACAAAACCTCAAAAAGGGTCCAGCCCTGTTTATTTCTTCCTGGGATATATTTATACAATTTTTTACAAAGCAGGTAGAATCTCAATAGTCGCAAAATTTTGGTTATGACAGAGAAGAGAGCAATCCCTCCATTTCTCCTACTCTGTCTTCACTTGGTGCCAGGTGTTTGTCGTCGTGCGAACTCGGTGCAGGCGATACATCTTTCCACTAGCTGGGATATGAGCCGTGACGGTTCTGCTTGACAGCTGGCCTCGACGAAGTAACATTCTCAGACTAACTGCTGCAGCTTGTCCTCTATTTGTGCGTCGATGATGTCGAGGGCACTCAGTTGCACGCTGGGTTTGATCATGTACTTATCAACTTGGACTATGTCCACCATATTCATCTAAGAGATAACAGCCGAATCTCTTTCTTCCTTATCTTTCAGATCAAGTGAGATCTGTTCCACATTCATTTGCATCAACGCTTCGGCATTGCCTCTGCTGTCAATGCCCAGTAGCTCGCCGTCTATAGAATTAAAGGCTTCTTCTAGGGAATTTGTTACCTTTTGGGCTTGCTCCTTGCCCATGGCGATGTTGTGCTCCCAATCCTTCAACATAATATTTCCTCGGGTTTGATCTGAAATGGTGAACCTGGGAGTACCCGCTGAAACCCGGTTGTTCGTGGCTATCACCGCCTCCTGGAAGGCGACCCGAGCCGCTCCTGCATCCCTTTCTCTGACCGATAAGTTCTCGAAAACCTGATTGATCAACAAAAAATTTTCCCGGATCTCTCCCACCTTGGCGAGCAAATTCTGCTGTGCCGAAGAGATTCTGCCCCAAATCTTGATCGCTTGGGATTTGAATATCCCGACGTCTATCATTTTTCTCTCGGCGATTTCCACCTGAGCCTGCAACTGTTCAATCAAACTCCTCTGTTGGCTCACCTGCGTCCGACCATCCCAGACTGCCAACTGTGCTTGCTCAAGCTTAGCTTTGAGCACCTCTATTTCCTTTTTGTCAGCCAATCTGGCCTGTTCTATTTCCATGCTCACCTGGCCTTTAGCATTTTCCGTGGCCGAGGCCAATCTGGCTTCAAGAGTCCTGATCAGGCGATTTTTCCTTTAAAGTTGGTTCTTTAAAAGTCCGATTGAGAATTGATTCACCGAGGCATACACTCCTAGCGTCCCTGTGTTGGCAAATTCAGTGGATAGAATGCAGTGATGATTGTTGTCATTAATGGCAACAGTAGAGACAGTAGGATAAGAAGGATAAAAGCTCAGGAGGAATAGCCTTGAAGAAAATGCGCACAGCAAGAGCTTACAGAGGAAAAAGGAAGAAGAGTCAGTGACCGTTGGATCCCAT
>JASDQU011100995.1:19562-30018 GCA_032191745.1 Picea mariana | reverse complement strand
AGCTGATAGCCACAAGATCTGTTGGGTCTCCTAGAACTGTTTTGATTGTCTTAAGGCAGACCTGAATTTAGTAACGGGAAAGGGAAAGTCATGAAAGGGACTACGGCTAAGTTTAATAAAAGTATCTGAGTTTGAAAATCTTTTCAAGGTAAAAAACAAAGTCTCTTTCCCCTTCGATACCCTGTTCTCAGGAACCTTTTCGCCTGATTGAAGCTATTGACTCCATTTACCCAATATCGGCACATGGTCTACTGTTCTTCTCGTCTTACAAGAAAACAAGATCCCTAGTTGGAGCCTATGTTGGAGCCGCCTTTGTTTTTTCTAGCCCGTCTCGAATTTCATGTCTCAATGCTCGAAATCAAAATATGGTTTTCGTATTTTCCATCTGTGGTTTCAAAATCTCTGAAGTCTTATCACGCAAGCAACGATAATTATTGTACTCTCGAGGCGAGTTCTACTTTTTGTCAAAATTTTCCCCCCTTTGTTCTACCTCGAGATTTCATATGTTGGATGCTATAGATCACGTAGTTCACAAGTCCTGATCAGAATCTGGACCAGGGGTCTAAAAAAATGCTCAATTTTCAAAGTGCTCGGAATGCGACGAAAACGGTGCCATTGTGTCCGTCTCGTTCTCATGATTCCGGCGGTATATTTACTTTCGCAAATGGAGTCCGTATGGAGAAGTTATCGAGGTCTGTTCGCCGAGCCAAACAGGGAAAATTTTGATGCTGACTGGGCAGGCCGTACAACTGACGTGGCAGGCCGTACAACTGACGTGGCGGTCGTACAGTGACGTGGCATGTCTGTACAGGACATGTGGCAGCTTCTGGGCGTGACACGTGTCATGCATTTTTGGCATTTTCGGCATTTGATTTGACCAATTGGGAAGTGACACGTGTCACCACTGAGACGGTGACACGTGGCACATGATGACGTCAGCATCCTGCGTGGCAGGCTGACGTGGCAGGCTGACGCAACATTGACTGGACCATACGATCGACACGTGGCAGACAGTTAATGGTTGACAGCTGGGCGAATTAAATTGTGACACGTGGCATCTCATTTTGGCGAATAATAGGGTGCCACGTGGCCCACTCAGGGGCTGCCACGTGGCACCCTGGGTTTGGGTAATTGGTTCGTTGTTTAAATTTTTTTTTGGATAGTCCACGGGTTTTGAAACCGGGACCTCTCCACGCACAAGGTTTCAACAAATGTCCGCTCGCCGTTGTGCCACGCGGTGGCTTTTGTATTGGGTACGAATTTAAATGTATTTGAATTTACCAATGGGCATAACCGCGGGGGGTCGGGCCGGGGCTAGCCCCGACCCTCGGTTCTACGCTATTATCATATGACCAGTGTTTTACCATATTCGCGCGGGAGTGTAGAGCATTATATGCCACGGTTTTATGCACTTTACATGTGACCGCGATATGTTTTATATTTACGCGCGGGGTTTAGAAATGGCCGGTGGTCATTGTAATAACACATAACCATGGCGTGTGGCCCGATTATGGCGGGTATATAACATTGTAATCGTTTATATAAAATTGCACGGGATTATTAAAATTAAGCCCCGGTTACATTGTGTTATTTACACATAACCACAACATGAAAGTTGGCGCGTTTTGGGTGGAGTCCGCCTCTTTTGGCGCTTTTACTATCTTTAGTGAAACTAACTCCAGCTATGCCTAATTTAGTGGAGTTTTGTTGGGGAAAAGGAGGAGGAATCAATTATTGCCATATCTTTGGCTAGGGAAAACCTGTCTTCACGAAATTTTGGTCGATTTTGGGTCTCTTCGACCTTCTGGAGCCAATGGAGCAGGTTTCAGAGCCATCTGAGGTCATTTGCAGGTGATTTTGCTTCAGGGGAGCTTTCAGGGCCACCAGGGCCATTTCATTGCTTGAGCAGTTTGGAGGCTATGTGCATCCATTTTTGGTGATTCAAAAGCCTAGGTCTGCTATTTTCGACCTTCTGAGTCTGATGGCAGAGGTTTCAGAACCATTTGAGGTCATATTCACATTGAAATTCTCCATGCAATATTAAAGGGCCAACATGGCCATTTGGGGAAAGTACTGTATAAGGTACAATTTCACTGTTTAGTGTTTGGGAAAGAGCATGTTCAGCTAATTCCTATCTTCTGATTCTGTATTTACAGTCAGATTTGTATTTTGAGACACTCATATTCTTGTATTATCATTTGTAGCATTTTAATACAAGAGGACAAGCCTAGTGTGGAAGGTTTGGTCCAACAGATGTAGCCCAAAGGGGGTGAACTGCTTTATCATTTTGGTATTGCTTTGATTTGATGTGTTATTACTGCATTTTATATTGCTGTACATTGCTTTATACCACATGGTTAATCATTTAAAAGAACCTTTCCTCACATATGCAAATTGTAAAGAAGAACCAAGTACTTAAACACATAAACCCTCTTGCACATTTTAAAACACATGAAGCAAGGTCCTGTTAAGGTTTAATGCAATGAGGTAGAGGGTGCTTGCATAGCATAACAATTCAGCCTTCTATTTTCAGATCAAGTCCCGAGCAACGAAACGATGAAATCGCTTTAAAATTTTACCCAGGGCAGTAACGGGAGTAAAATTTTGCTAAAATCATGATTAAACATCATCGGGTTTTCGCGCCTCAAAGTTCACTAAATCCAAAGTCTTATTGTAGTAACCCCGATAGTCGAAACCACGAAGTCCTTATTTTAGTAACCCGTGTCAAGGTTAAAGGTAAAAGCTAAGCCATGGTTAAGTTCTGTCGACAATTCCCCACTCGACGTGTTCTCTTTTAAAAAGCTACACTGTCTAAGCCCTGAGTCGTGAAGTTGCGATAAAGATATGAACATAATTAATTAAACACTTAATCCGAGTTTATCTTCCCTTTTAATTAAAACGTATTATCGCGATTTCGCGGTTTCATAGCTTGGCATGCAAACTTCCCGGAAACTATACCTTCGAAGCTCTGAGTTGCGATATGGCGAATATAAATAATTACGTAATTAATTAAGTGCCTAATCACAATTACGTTTTTATTAACCAAAATCAATCATCGCAATTTCGGGTGTTAGAGGTTCAAAGGGTTAAAGAAAAAACTCCCGATACAACGAGTACCGAAAGATTAATTAACTTAAAACCAATTAATTAAGCTAAACCAACATCTCCCATGATTTGATGCATACACAGTTTATGAGGTAGTCTTAATTTTTCCTTACGCCAACTGACATTTCGAACAGCCAAAATTTATGGCATTAATTAGAAACAAGAGGAATCGACAAACAAAGATTGGGTTTTTATTGCTAAATTTATTTTTAAGCTTGATTTGACCGATTTGTTATTAAAAAGTACCGAGTTTTCGAATATATAAAGCTGTTATTCATTATAACAAATTCATTTCTATATTACACAGAGCACACTTTCTCAGCGATCTAACTTCTGTATGTATACATATTTTTATCGCTGAAGAGCTAAAGCAAAATCTCCTGTCATGGCCCTGCAAAAAACATCTAAAGCCAGCATTGAGGTTTCAGGACAAGGTTCAGACAATGTCGCTGATACTTCACCTCGAAGTGTCGACTCTGTCTCGAACTGGTCATTCGTTTCTGATGTTCTGCAGGCCGAATTAGTGGATTATTCTGATGATTCCAGCGACAATGAAAAAGACGACATAACCACCAAATATAAGATCGTCATTCAATTGGGAATGCATAAAGTAGCGACCAGGCCATGAATGCTCCCCTACTATGATATGGTCCGATGGGCATTAGACCATGTGGACATACCAACCAGAACCATCATGAATGAGCAGAAGGTCACCATCGAGACTTTCAGACCTGAACATCTGCAAGCTATGTACAAGTTGCCCACAACGTCCGACCTTACATATGATGCCGAATTCTTGGAAAAGTTCAAACAAAAGGAATGTGTGCAGTATGACAAGACTATGTCTAGCTTAATAAGAGATTGGGTTTCGCACCCTGCGAAGTTCAGGGCAGATAGTAATGGTATATATTCAATAGCTTCCTTGGAACCACAGTTCAAGTATGTAGCTATGATGACATGTAGATTATACGGGAGAGAGGACACCTCACATTTCTTTCTTCAATGGGTGCCTCTAATACATCAAGTCGCCGAAGGAAGTTCCTTCGACTGGGCGAAAATGCTGTCTGATAGCTTGACCAGTCGGGTTACAGAGTATCGGACAGAGAAAGAGAGTGGAAATATTTCTTCATTTTTTATGTCTGCATACATTATGGACACCGTGTGCTTTCTAACACCATTTCCCTTAATGAGCTGGAGTTGGACTCCAGCAGAGGCCGATCCCATCCACGTCTATCATTCGAAATTGTGGGAAAACAAAGCGACAAATTCCATATATGAAATCTTCAACTGGGTGATGGTACAACTACATGTCACTATTTTCGGCCACCCGCCACCTAGGATCTCAGACAGTATAATGATGAATTTGAGCAGTATAGTTGACTGGTATGTAGTAGCCGAATTCTCATATTTCAGAGTTTTCGGGGCTTCTATTCCCCCGCATGCATTGCCATTATTCATCCCCGACAAGTTGGCTTGTCGTGAAGTTGCTAGACAAACAGTAATCGGTGGCATAAGCAAGGAGCTTAAGGGACACTCAAAGAAGGTATGGCCACCTTTTCCTGTTCATTTAAATTCATATTCTTTGTTAGATTTCGGGCATGCTAAAGCTGAGGCAAAAACCCTAGAAGAACTAAAATTGGTCCTTATTGAATTCAAGAAGCACGATCCACAAAGGGTCGTGAGTAATCATTTGGCCAGTTGCGGACTCAAGAGATTTGAACACGAAAATTCACCCTCGGATGACATTTTCCGAGGCGCAAGATCTTATGCTGAGATTTTAGCTCGGATACAAACCTTGGCACCTGAAGAGAGGGCCGATGTTCTGAAATTCCAAGAACATCGATGCAGTTGTCTTCCCGCAGTATTACGGGGTGAGAATCCGAGTACAGCGGAGGTGAAACAAAAAGATGCAGAAGGCTCCAAGGATGCGAATCCCGGTCAAGAAAAACACCAGGACGGGGAAGAGCAAACTAAGAGTCCGAAAGCAGAGATAAAGACTCCCGACCTACCGAAGAAGCAGAATTTGATTACTACTCCGGAACAATCAGCAAAGCAAATCAGAGATCCTATCGCATCCGTTACTCCCTTGCAGTCAACTCAGGGAAATATTGACGCAGGGTGGATCTTAAATGAAGAATTTAGGCCTATAAGGGTGGAAGAGCTCCCTCCAAATGAGTTATTCTTTGATAAGAAGAGAAAGGCAGTGGTAAAGAGATAATTCTATCAGAAGGGGAATCGACAGCCAAGAAATACAAAGTATTGACTGATGGGAAGGACAAGAAGAATGAACAGTTCACGACGGAAATAGCTGGGACATTAGGGGCATATGCCACAACGAACCAATTTTCAGTCGGGGTTTTGAAAAACCAGCTGAAACGAAAAAATCGCCTCATCAAAACCCTAAAAGCCAGACTAGCCACAACAGTGGAGGCTACCAAAGACCAGGCAAGTGTAGGAATAGAGCAAGCAAGGTTGGCCGATAAAAGTGATATAGAGCTGCTCAAGACTAAGCTCAAACAAGCAGAGCTGGTGGTTCGGAATGGTCAGATGCAAGCAGGCCAGCAAAAAGATTTGATCGAACAGTTACAGGCTAGAGTGGAAATCGCCGAAAGTAAAGTGATAAATATCGGGATGTTCCAGTCCCAGGCGATGGAGATTCGGAGTAGAGTTTCTGCGGCCCAACGGAATTTACTCGCCAAGGTAGAGGTGATTCGGGACAACTGCCTACTGGTTAATCAAGTTTTGGAAGATTTATCTATTAGAGAAAGAGAAGCTGGAGCAGCACGAGTCACTTTTCAAGAGGTTGTGATAGCTACAAACAACAGGGAATCAGGAAGTATTCCCAGGTTTCCCATTTCAGAGCAGACCAGAGGAAATATTCTATTAAAGGAATGGGAGCACAACATCTCAGAAGGTAAGCTGCAAGCCAAGAGGGTAACGAAATCCTTAGAAGAGGCTTTTAGTTTTATAGATGGTGATCTTCTAGGCATTGTTAGTGAAGGTAATGCCGAGACATTGATTCAAATGAATATGGCGAAAATATCACTTGATTTAAAGGAAAAAGAGGAAAGAGTTTCGGCAGAGATCTCACAAGTGACTATGGCAGACATAGTCCAAATAGCTAAATGTATGATTAAACCAAGTGTGCAATTGTGCACCATAGACATCATAGACAGACAGATGAAAGAAAGGTTACCGCAGTTAGCCCGAGATTGTTACTCATTTGAAGCCAATTATCAAGCAGAACCGTCAAGGCTGATATCTTGGCTGGTTGAAAGATGTGTCACCTTTACCGAGCATGCGCGAGGACAAGCTTCTGGCACCAAATAAAGACAGAGAAGAAGAAATGGAGCGATTTCTCTCCTCCCTATCATAACTGAAAATTTTGCAACGACTGAGATTCCATCTTATTGTAAAACTGTATAAATATACCATAGAAAGAAAGAAAAAAGGTTGGACCTTTTTGTGTCGATTGTAATAGAGGTTTTACATTTTGAGAGTTAATATAAAGCAAATCCGAAGATTCTCAATTCTGTCACGACTGTGTTATGAGTTTGTTTTCTTGTATTTCATATTTCGTTTCATTTCATATTCATATCTGATGAATGCTTCGCTATAATTTAGTGAAACCTCTACTATAGTGAATGAATTTTGGTTTTCTATATTGTTTACTGTTTTTCCTCTGTACCAACTATTAGCAGGTATAATACCAGTCAACACTTTCAAAACTCTATATATATTTTATGCTTCATCGAGTTATTTCTTCACATTTTTCTTCTTCTGTTTATACGTGAGATTCTCCCTTGATAGGAGCCTTACTCGATAGACAGCTAAATGTTTTCTCCCACCTCATACATTTTATTAAAATATAACCCAGTTACGAGAAAGAGCCTTTGATTTGCACCCCTTTTTCATTCCTGAAACCGTAAACTCTCTTTTATACGACCAAATTGAGACAACACTTAAATTCCCACAAAGGTTTTCTTATTTTTACTGTTCCTCCATGACTGTCCCTGTATCAACACAGCCCAATATCGAACCCGGATTATCAAATCAAACGCACATTGCCTTAAACCTTTTCAATACTATTCTTAAAACAACCACTACCCGGGTTGAACTTGAACATTCATGGGTAGCAATTGAATAGGATATAAACATCCAGGAATAGTTGGAAGCTAGACAACGCCAACATAGAAATCATCCCTAGTTTTCCTTTTCGAAGGTTGACGTTTCTCTTTTCTCCACCCTTTACCCACTTTCAGATGCCTAGACACTGTACTTCTAAGCCTTAAGTATAGACTCTGGAACAACAGGGGGACAACTCTTTTGTCGAAGTCACCAACAAAGGAAGGATTGAACTCACCAACAGAAGCTTCGAGAATGTGTTGCACGTTCCCAAACTTTCTGTTAACCTTCTCTTTGTGTATTAGATGATGAATTTCGGAAATAGAAATAAATTCATATTCACACCAATTTTCGTGGACATTTACGACATGCAAACCAACTCTAGGGTTGCTACCGGTGAGGTAAATCATCAGTCTAGATTGTATACTTTTTTTTGAATTCATTGAACCTGATTCTGCTTTACTGCATACTCATGTTGATGAAAGTAGTAGGATATGGCACGAATGGTTTGGAAATTTGAATTTCAAATACATGCAACAACTTAGCAAACACAAATTAGTTGATGGTCTACTAGACATCCATTTCTCCAAGGGAGTATGTGAGGGATGTGTTCTTGGAAAACACCCTCAAGATAAATTCGACAAAGGAAAGTCTCAACAAGCTTCCACACCTTTAGATCTGATCCACAGTGACCTTATGGGTCCTTTTCTGCATCCATCCATCGACAAAGCGAGGTTTGTTCTCATTTTTGTTGATGATTTTTCATGTTTTACATGGATCTACTTTCTCAGTAAAAAATACGAGGTCTTTCAACACCTCAAAGATTTCAAAGACTTGGTTGAGACACAGTCCAGAAAGAAGATCAAAGTCGTCCGAACTAATAATGGGGGAGAGTATGTAAATCATGAAATCCATAATCTTTGCCATGAGGCAGGATTCAATTGCAACACACAGTTCCTTATACTTCGTAGCAAAACGAAGTTGCTGAGCGGAAAAACAGATCTCTAAAGGATATGGCATCTTGCATGCTGCATGCAAAGTCACTACCACAAAGACTATGGGCCTAAGCACTTAATTGTGCAACATACATCCAAAATAGATCTCCCCATAGATCTGTCAAGGATAAGACCCCCTATTAGGATTGGAGCGGCCTCAAACCGGAAGTGACCCACTTTCGCATTTTCGGTTCACGTGCATGGGATAGGATTCCCTCTAAAAAGAGGAAGGCACTTGATCCACATAGCACTGAGTGAATTTTTCTTGGATACCTTGAAAGCGTGAAGGGATATATGCTTATTGATTTTTCCTCGGACCGACTCATCATTGAGCGTAGTGTTCAATTCAAGGAAAGCGTCTCACATGCACCTCAACAACAACATGCAAACACCTTCATTCTTCCACCTGTCCGAGATGATGAGCATGCACATGTCGACTCTTCTTCAGACGAGAGTTCTGATTCAGATTCAGAGTCAGTATAGTTAGATGCAGAGTATGAACATCCATATGTAGTTGCAGAGCCAGAGTAGAGGCCCAAGTGGGCACATACTACTCTTCAGGATGTAGGGTATCTCGTTGGTGATCCAACCGATACTAGGAGGAATCGATCTGATTTCGAGGAGCCTCCTGTTGCACTCACTGCCACTAAACCATTGCCCTCCAGGCATCTTTTCATGGTTCAGTCTTCAGATCCACAGTCTTATGGTGAGGCTGCTGGAAATCCCTTTTGGGAATTTGCCATGCAGGAGGAGTACAACTCCCTTCTCGAGAACCAAACTTGGGATCTGGTTCCCCTTCCTTCTGGGAGGAAACTTGTCAGATGCAGATGGGTCTACAGGACCAAGAATGCAATGGATGGACAGATTAGAAGATACAAATCTAGGCTTGTCGCCAAAGGCTTTCAGCAGGTGCATGGTATTGACTATGATGAGACCTTCTCTCCAGTAGCGAAGATGGATTCCATGCGATTGACACTTTTCATTGCAACAACCAAGGGATGGGAAGTTCATCAGATGGACGTGAAGAATTCATTTCTTCATGGCGATCTCTCTGAGGAGATCTATATGGATAAACCACAAGGATTTATGCAGGACTCATCTTTGGTCTGTCAACTGAAGAAGTCACTTATGGCCTCAAGCAAGCTCCGAGGGCATGGTATGCCAAGATGGATTCCTACCTATTGTCACAGAACTTAGTACGTTGTAAATCAGAATCGAATGTCTACATGCTTAGGATGACTGATTGACTTGTACTTTTAGTCTTGTATGTTGATGATTTGCTGATCACCGGTTGCTCGACTTCAGTGATTTCTGCAATCAAGAGGATTCTACATGATAGGTTTTTGATGATGGACATGGTTCCACTACACTTCTTCCATGGACTCGAGATCAGTCAGGATGTATCAGACATCAAACTGTCTTAGGCCAAGTATGCACGAGATCTCCTTGAGAGATTTCACATGACAGACTGCAAGTCTGCTCTGACTCCTTTCCTATTAGGAGTCAAACTTGAAGATGGCAAGGAGACTCCACTGGTTGAAAACACACTGTACAGACAACTAGTGGGGAGCTTGTTGTATCTCACACAATCCATACCAGACCTCTCATATGCAGTTGGTGCAGTTTCTAGGTTCATGCAGAAGCTGCATGAGCTACATTGAAAGGCTGCAAAGCATATCCTTTGATAAGTACAGGGCACCATTACCTATGGGATTTATTATGCAACAAACTCTACATTAGATCTCATTGGGTTTACTGATTCTGATTGGGCTGGCGATAGCACTAATCGCAAGTCCACATCTGGTTACTCACTCAGTCTTAGTTCCGGGCCTATCTGTTGGTCGAGAAAGAAGAAAGCTGCCATTGCTCTATCTTCAGTCGAGGCAGAGTACAGAGGAGTAGTTAACATAACCATTCAGGCTATGTGGCTACAACATTTTCTCACTGACTTGGGCATTCAGTTTCATCAATCAATCGTCATCTGGTGTGACAACCAGAGCACTCTGAAATTCTACAGAGATCTAGTTCAGAGATAGCAGACGAAGCACATCGAGATCCACATGCACTACATCTGGGACTTAGTACATGAGGGGATCATTGACCTACAATTATGTCCTTCATTAGAACAAATGACAAACATTTTAACCAAGACCTTCACTGAGCATAAGTTCCATTCTCTACGAAGTCGTCTTGGAGTGAAGGACACAGTTTCCTAATAACTGTAGCTCTTC
>JASDQU011100994.1:0-22809 GCA_032191745.1 Picea mariana | reverse complement strand
CGGTGAAGTTATCTGGCCCCTTTTACTGAATTTCCTTTCACCACTTCAGAATATATTTGTGCATTTAAATGCTAAGATGAGGGAAATCATTTCTTAATTTCCTTTCATTGTCTTTTGGACTAGATGGGGGCAATCATTTCTGAATTTCCTTTCACCACCTGTCTTATAATTTTCTTTTTTAGAGCACGAAGATGGGGGCAATCAGTTTGTATCAGGGCTGATATCTGTGTAATATTTGGAATTTTAGGTCTGTCAGATTACTTTGATTACTCGGTACCAACCTTCCCTTAACCTTCACAACACCTTCGTTCTCAGGGAAAAAGGGAAAAATAACTTTTTTTTTAGGGTATTCTATTTGAGCAAGCCTCAATCCTCCGAAACTATTGAAAAACCTAGGAAAGTCAGGATCACTTTAAGCGTCCCTTCATTTAGCAAGAGACTGAGGAGTTGTGAAGACCTGCTTTCTTTCCACAATCTGCTTTGAAGCTCTCGAGGTTGAAATGAAATCTCTTCTCCCCACGTATGCAAAATGGAAAGATGTTGAGTTTTTAAAGGGTAAACCCGAAAACAGAAAAGGGCGACAGATAGAGATTTATGGATTGAAAAACAGAGGTCAAAAAATCAAAACTGACTCTTGTAAATCTTTTTTGAGGGCACTTTACTTTGACTGACTACTTTAATTTGAGTGACTTGTTTAATTTGTCTTATTTTTTCGGAAGCGATTAAACATGGAAACATTCTGTTATTTATTAGTTCAGACGATGTTGCTGTCTGAACGAGGTTATCCTGGTTTTCTTTGATAGCCCTTCAGAACAAGTCTTTTAGGAAATCTCACCTTTACCTTATCGTTTCACTTTCTTTGCAAAATATCAAAAATATTTGGTATCACCTATTTAAGACAATTTATTTCTGACACCCAACTTTCGGTTTACTTCTCCTGCTTGTTTTGTTTGCAGGTGGAATCATGTAAAAGGAAAATACAAAGGTTATCGAGGATATCTAACAGGTGTCGAAAATTCACGAAAGAAAATCAGAATAACAAAGCGGAATGAAAAATATATATACATAAGCAAAAATGCTATATAAGAATATACAAATTTAAAATTAAATGAAATTTATTATTATTATTATATATATATATATATATATATATATATATATATATATATATATATATATATATATATATATATATTTGGCGATTGTTTATGTCATATAATGCTTCAAATAACGCTCGTTGATAGGAGCGTTGAGGATTTCACTGTCTAGATTTTCCAGTAGGAAAGAATTTTTTCCTTCGAGAGCCGAGACTCTGAATGGCCCATACCAGAGGTAACTGAATTTACCATGTTTTGTTGCTTCTTCCCTCCTTGCATCCCACCTTAATACTAAATCACCTGGGAGGAAATCTTTTTCCTTCTCCCTACGGTCGAATAATGCCTTCATGTCGTCTTCATACTTTTGCAACCATTCATCTATTTCGACCCTATGTTGTTGAACCTCGATTAGCTGATTTATCCTCCTGGTGACATCATTTGGTTCTTCTTTCTGATCTTGCCACAATTTCATCACGAGAAGTGCTAAATTTATAGGTAACACTGTGTCTGTCCCATATACTATCTGAAAAGGAGACATGCCAATAGACTTTTTAGTGCCTATGCAATTTTCCCACAAAGCATACTTTAAATGTACATGCCAAGACTTTTTGTTTTCATCCAACACTTTCTTAATTATATTGATCAGGCTCTTGTTAGATGACTCAGCCAGTCCATTTCCTTGGGGGTAGTATGTTGTAGAATGGCCAAGAACGATATTATACTTTTGGCAGAAGTTGATCATAGCCATAGATTTGAAAGCTTGGGCATTATCCGTGACTATCTTTCAGGGGCAGCCAAATCCTGATAAGATATTGTCTTCCAAGAAATCTATTACCACCGAGTCAGTCGCCCTTTTAGTTGGAATTGCTTCCACCCATTTGGTAAAGTAGTCTATGGCAGTTAAGATCCACTTGTGTTGGGCGCTAGAATTTGGATTAATCTCTCCTATAAAATATAGCCCTCGTTTTTGAAAAGGGGCTTCAGTTTTGACCGGAACTAAAGGTAGTGCCGAGAGTTTTTGTTTACCTGCAAATAGCTGACAAGGGCTATAGACTCAGACCTTGGCGTTAACGTCTGAAAAGAGTTTTGGCCAGTAATACCCAGCCCTCAGAATTTTGTAAGTTGTGGCCCTCTAAGCATGATATCCTTCACAAGCTCCTTCGTGAAATTTACTTATAACCCTTTCTGTTTCTAATTGGACTAAGTAGACTAACAAGAAACCGAGCGAGTCTTTCCAATATAGTTGATTTTTGGTGATACAATACTTAACTGTGTGAAGCTTTAAAGTCTTGGCTTTTGATGGTGATAGTTCACTCGGGCATTTTAGAGTCAGTAGGTAGGATACTATGTTTTTGTACCATTCTGATGATACAAACTTCTCCTCGATCTTGATTTCACTTTTTGGTTCATCAAGCTCATTTACGTTCATATTTTCCTCATATCCATGTAGGCCGTTTATATCCAAAGCTCTGAGATTTGATTTAGCCAAACGTTTGGCCAAGCCTTGTCCTTTTATCAGTTTAGTAGGTTTGATTTCCAGGTCAAATTCTTGGATATTGGCAAGCCATCGTCCTCTTCTCCCATCACTGTCTGGTTGTACCAAACTATCTTTCATAGAACTGGTCGGTACATATGCGGTGATCTTGGAGTGTAATACATATGTTCTAAATGCCTTCAGTGATTTTACCATGGCATACACTTGTTTTTCTATTATATCATATTTAAGTTATGTGTCTCTGAGGCTCTTGCTGAAAAAGGCGATCAGTTGCTCGAAACCCTCTTCATTCTTTTGGAGGAGCACCGCAGCGATCGTGTGTTCGGAGGCAAATGAGAAAATAAGAAAGTCTTTCAAATAATCGGGACTTGCCAATACAGTTGCTTCGGCTATGACTTTCTTAATGTGTGCGAATGACGCTTTGGCCTCTGTTGTCCACTTTACTTCGCTATTCTTTTTCATCATATTTGTGATCAATTTTACAATTTCAGCGAAATTTGGGATAAATCTTCATAAAAAAATTATTTTTCCTAAGAAAGATTCAATTTATTTTACATTTGTAGGAATATTTGTAGTGTCTATCACTTCAACCCTCTTAGGATCAATATTGATTCCATCCTTAGATACAATAGGACCCAATAATTTACCCTCTTGCATGGCGAAGTGTGATTTTGGGGGGTTTAAGGATAGACCAAACCTGCAACATTTTTCAAATGTTTGTTTAAGATGTATCAGATGCTCTTCATCGGATTTGGAGAAAACCGTTAAATCATCTAGATAGATGACTACAAACTTATCCCTCTCTCCAATTAAAGAGATGTCCATAGTGCATTAGAACGTGGCTCCTGCATTCATCAAACCGAAAGGCATTTTATCATACATAAACATACCCCAAGGGGTGGTAAAAGTTGTTTTTTCTTTATCTTGTTCATTCATGGAAATTTGATTATATCCAGAGAAACAGTCAATCATAGACATTCTATTCGCCCCAACTACCTTTTCTAACACATGATCCATTTTAGGCAGAGGATAGTTATCTTTAAGAGAGGACTTATTTAAATTTCTGAAATCGACACACAATCTAATTTCTCCACTCTTTTTTCTGACCGAGACCAGATTTTCCACCTAGTAAGAGTATCTCAGAGGTACTATAATCTTCACCTCCAAAAGTTTCTTCACTTCTCTCTCGATCATAGGAAATAAAATGGGGTCGATCTACCTAAGATTTTGTCTAAACGGTTTGACCCCAGGCTTTAAAGGTATCTTGCGATCGATCACGGTAGTGTCATAGGTTCTTAACTCATCGTAAGACCAAGTGAAAACATCTTTAAATTGTCTGAGTAGGTCCTTATATTTTTCCTTTATTTCAGGGGGGAGGAGTTTAGATATTTTAACCATCTTGGACTCTTCTTTGGTTCCTATGTCACAGTCCTCAACCTCTTCTGGTTGGGGTTGCAAGGTGGATTTTACAGGTATGTCGTTTTGATCAAACAGTATTTCTAGAGGGACCAGTCCCTTTGAAATCTGGTTATTTTTTAGGACCAGCATATGATGATTTGAAATTTTGTCTTGGAAAATTTGAGGGTCCTCCCCTTCTTGCATGATCCATATCTGGTCATTTTGATTTTCTTGATCTGCATGAGTTTCAGAAAATTCACCTACTGCTTCAAGAAACTTCTTAATTTGTTCATCATCTTCAAAAACCTGCCAATGCTGGATATTATCTGGTATAGATGGTCTGTGTCTTATCTCTATGTGATAGTTCAATTTAAAGGTTGTAGGAGGAGTGAAATTTGAAGCCGCTTTAGCTAATGCATCAGCATGTAAGTTTTCTATGCATGGGACGAAGTGGACCTTTACAAACGAGAAAAAGTTTTCCATCAAATCCCAAGCACAATTCATGTATGATCTTAATCTGGGATGCTTGGCTTGGTACTGTCGATTTATTTGTTTGACTATTAACTCTGCATCTCCGTATACCTCTAGGTTATTTATTTTTAGCTTCCTGGAAGCCTCTAATCCTAAGACCAAGGCTTCGTATTCACATATGTTGTTAGTATAATCTATATCCCATTGCAGTCTATAAGAAAAAGGAACAACGAACTTTCCTTCAGGAGCTACAAAAAGCACTCTTTCACCAACCCCTTCGCAAGATGAGGCACCGTCAAAAAACATTTTCCAAATACCAGTGCTACACATATCCTTGGTCATGTAACCAGACTCTTCATGCTCTATATCATTTTCCTCTGTGCAACCATCTAAACCGTCATCAAAATATAAGATACAATTTCCCAAATCTTGATTTGCAATGTAAATAGGGAAATTATTCGAATTTTGAGGGTCGCTTACTATATAGGCTAACCTCGTCTCTCTATACAACTGAGTAAATTTCCTACCAAACACAGGAATTGTGGCGAATGTCATATCCAGTTGAAGAGAACCCCCCAGATTGGCTCCCCATGACCTAGACAACAGTAAGCCATACTTGGGGGGAATATCAGCAATAACCACATCCATCAAGATAATCTTAACTAGGACCTATGCTAGGGTAACTACTAAATCCTTTATCATTCCTATACACTTAACTCTTCTCGAGTCAAAAGAGTAAAGATCTCCGTAAGGTCTAGTGATCTGTAGACCCAATTTGTCCATAATAATTTTAGGCATCACGTTATGGGAGGCTCCGGAGTATAACATGCAATTATGTAGCAGTTGATCGTATACATTTAAGGTGATATAAAAGGGAGAAACATTGTCTTTGGCCCCTTCAAAATGTGGACCAAAAGTGATGTTGGGTTTATCATCTTCTAGGTTTAAAGCATCAGATTGGCTTTCTAGCTCTGAGACACCTATCACTTTGGTAATCTGCTTTCGATAAACTGGGTTTTTCGCTAATTCTACCATAGGAATTGGTATCTTAATTTTATTTATCTCATTTTCGAAAATGAAAAATCCACTCACCTTGTCTGTTTCTCTAGTTGGGACTTCTGAATCCTTCCTTTCTGACTTATTTGTCTAGACTGTTTTATCACTCATGGTCTTGGTTGAAGGTGTAATTTTATTAGTTGTTTCGATTCCTTGTGTTTGGGTCTCAACTTTTCCCACTTTGGACTCTTTTGTGTTTAATACTTTCGCTTTGTTGTTAGGTAACAGGGCTTCTTCCAGAGTAGGCTCATAAGTTTGACCTCTTGGGAGAATTTTCTTAGGTTGAATAGTTGAAATGGGCTTACTCTTAGATCTCAAGTTATACTTAGGTTGGACCTCAACCATTATCATTTTGGTTTCTTCTTGAGAGCTACAAAGGTCAGTATGATCTCTTTCTTCACCCTTAATCGACGATTGCTGAGTGTTCAAATATTTTTCGTAATCTTCTTTAGTCAAATACGATTGTGTACAGTCATCACCGAAATTCGTGACATCATCATCTGAATCTCCAAAATCTTGGAGATCATTTTCTCTTATAAAATTTTCATTCTTTAGGGGAGTTTGTATTTTTTTATCTTCGTTTTTTATCTGTCTTAGCTGGTTTGGGGGGTTGGGATTCCTCTTGAAATCCTTTTTGGTGAAAGAATCGGATTTGGCCTATTCTAGCTCCATTCTAGATATTTTATTAGACAGTTCCTTAATCACCCTGGCCATATCATCTACTTTGTCATCTGTGTATCTATTAGACCCCGACGGCCCTGCTTGTTCTCTAAAGCGTCTAGTTTCTCGATTACTCGCTTCTACTTTAGCTTTTAACTTACCAGAATCCATCATATTTGACTCAATTTCTACAACGTCATCTTGCATTCAGTTCAGAGTGGCTCCCCTTCTTTCCTGTAAAAGAAGTGCAAAATCTGGTTCGAAAGCCCCCGCGAAAGTTACTTTGGCTATGGGTTGGGATGGTTTAACCTTGGCTGGGATTTTTTTATACAACTTATTGAATCTTTGAATAAACTCCATAACCGTTTCTGAATTATTTTTTCTTAAACACCCAAACTCAGTTAAATAATACAGGTGATCCTTTCTTTCGCCCCATTGTCTAAGGAAAGCATCTTCCAAGGTGTCATAGGACAAGATAGATCCTGCGGGTAGACTCCAAAAACAAGTTCGGACGTGACCTTCGAAGTTTTGGATGAGAAGTCTCGAATACACATCTTCATGTTCGAGACCTAGTATGTCTATGAATTGATCAAAGAAATTTATGTGTTTGGTTGCGGTCAGATCTCCTTCCCCGGTGAATTTTGGTAAATTTTTTATATAGTTTTCGGGAAGGTCATCCAGAGGAATGGGAAATAGCAAGGGAGTGTATCTTGTTGCCACTTTAGCAAACACTCTAGGAGGGGGGACAGGCCCTTGGCCTCCAGCTCCTCCCACAGGAGCACCTTTGCCTCCTCCTCCGGCGACTTCCATCATTATTAGTAGAAAGTTGTAAAGGGGGTTTTGGAAGATTAAAAGTGAATCTTTACTTTCTTCGCGGGGTGAAAAATCTAAGGATGACTAGTAAGGAATGTGAGGGCTGGGCTCTTTGGACTTGCAAGAGACTTAGTCATGGGAACCAATGGGTGTCTAAACTGGATGTGTGAAATATTCTTCGAGATCGGGTGAGGTCACAACGTTTAACTGAAGGGTCGACGATATATCGACAACAGATGAATTTTCTACAGGACTTTTTCCTTTGTGTACTACAGAGGTTATCAGATGGGTTTCTCTTCTAACTTTGGAGTAGTTTGATGTTAGATCCTTAGTGTCGAAGAGAGGGCTACGTGAAGTCAAAGGTTCAGAAGAACTTTTGGTCTTCATTTGCGGGTATTTAGGCTAATATATTGTAGGGGTCAGCTTAAGAGAGCCTCTCACCTTTAAAATCTTCTCAGGATCGGTAACAGGTGTGGTTTGTTTACCATCCGGGTTTTTCATGGTATTCCTTCATCTAGATGCCAGCTTATTAATCTTGGAGTCACCAAGTGAAAGATTAGAAATCATTTAAAAGGTGTGCACTCTTTGTTCACTATCAAAGGGTGGCACTTCAACGAAATAAATGTCGTTTTCCCAGGGAAAAAGATTTCATAACTTCGTTCCCCGGTAACGGTGCCAAAAATATGTTGTTCCAGAGTCTGTACTTAAGGCTTAAAAGTACAGTGTCTAGGCATCTGAAAGTGAGTAAGGGGTAGAGAAGGAAGAAACGTCAACCTTCAGCAAGAGAATCTAGGGATGATTCCTGAGTTGGGGTTGTCTAGCTTCCAACTGTTCCCAGATGTTTATATCCCTTTCAATTGTTTCCCATGAACGCTCGAGCTTAGCCCAGGTAGTGGTTTTTTTAAGAATAGTATCAAAAAGATTTAAGGTAATATGTGTTTGATATGATAGTCTGGGTTCGATATTAGGTTGTCTTGTTACAGGGACAGTCATAGAGGAATAGAAAGGTAAGAAAAACTCGGGGGAAATTTAGGTGCTGTCTCAATTTTGATCATATAAAAGAGAGTTTACAGATCCAAGAGTGAAAATAGGGTGCAAACCAAAGGCCCTTTCCCATAACTGAGTTATATTTTAATAAATATGTATGAGGTGGGAGAAAACATTAAGTTGTCCATCGAGTAAGGCTCCTATCAAAGAAGAATCTCACTTATAAATAGAAGAAGAAAAATGTAAAGAAATAACCCGGTGAAGCATAAAATATATATAGAATTCTTAAAGTGTTGACTGGTCTTATACCTGCTGATAGCTGGTACAGAGGAAAAACAATAAACAATATAGAAAACCAAAATTCATTCACTATAGTAGAGGTTGTACTAAATTATAGCAAAGCATTCATCAGATATAAATATGAAATGAAATGAAATATGAGATACAAGGAAACAAACTCATAACACATTCGTGACGGAATTGAGAATCTTTGGATTTTCTTTATATTAACTCTCAAAATAGAAAACCTCTATTAGAATCGACACAAAAAGGTCCAGCCTTTTTTCTTTCTTTCTATGGTATATTTATACAGTTTTATATAAGATGGAATCTCAATCGTTACAAGATTTTCAGTTATGCTAAGGAGGAGAGCAATCATTCCATTTCTTCATCTTTGTCTTTATTTGGTACCAGAAGGTTGACCTCTCGCATGCTCGGTACAAGTGACACATCTTTCCACTAGCCGAGATATCAACCTTGACAGTTCCGTTTGACAATTGGCCTCAAGAGTAACAATCTCGGGCTAATTACGGAAACCTTTCTTCCATCTGTCAGTCTATGATGTCAATGGCGCATAATTGCACACTTGATTTAATCATACATTTATCTATTTGCACTATGTATGCCATGGTTACTTGTGAGATTTCGGTCGAATCTCTTTCTTCTTTTTTGTTTATATCAAGGGATATTTTCGCTATATTCATTTGAATCAATGTCTTAGCACTGCCTTCACTATCAATACCTAACAGATTACCATCTATAGAGCCAAAAGCCTCTTCAAGGGATTTCATTACCTTCTTGGATTGTAGTTTACCTTCTGATATACTATGCTCCCATTCTTTCAATAAAATATTTCCTCTGGTCTGCTCCGAAATGGAAAACCTGAGAGTACTTCCCAATTCCCTATTGTTTGTAGCTATCACAGCCTCTTGAAAAGCGACCTGAGCTTCTCCAACTTCTCTTTCTCTGACATATAAATTTTCCACTACTTCATCAACGGGTAAGCAGTTGTCCCGAATTATCTCTACCTTGGAGAGTAAATTTTGTTGGGCTTCAGAAACCCTGCTCCGAATATCCATCACCTGGGACTGGAACATCTTGATATCTATAACTTTACTTTTGGCGATTTCCACTCTAGCCTGTAGTTGTTCAATCAAGTCCTTTTGCTGGCCCGCTTGTATCTGACCGTTCTAAACTACCAGCTCTGCTTGTTCGAGCCTAGTTTTGAGCAGCTCTATCTTGCTTGTATCGGCCAACCTTTCTTGTTCTATTCCTGTGCTCGCCTGGTCCTTGGCAGCGTCCTCTGTCGTGTCTATTCTAGCTTCTAAGGTTTTGGTGACGCGATTTTTTCACTTCAGCTGATTTTTCAAAACCCCGACTGAAAATTGGTTTGCTATGGCATATGCCCCTAAGGTCTCGACTATCTCTGTAGAAAATTGTTCATTCTTCTTGTCTTTCCCATCGGTCAATACTTTGTACTTCTTGGCTATTGATCCCCCTTCCTGATAGAATTCTCTTTTTACCACAACCTTTCTCTTCTTATCAAAGAAGAACTCATTTGGAGGGAGCTCTTCCACCCTTAAGATCTCAATTCTTCATTTAAAATCCACCCTGCATCTATGTTTCCCTGAGTTGACTACAAGGGAGTAATGGATGCGATGGGATCTCCGATTTTCTTAGATGGTTTCCCCAGAGTAGTAACTGGAGTCTACTTTTTCGGCGGGTCGAGAGTCTTTATCTCTATTTTTGGACTCCTAGTTTGCTCTTCCCCAGCCTGGTGTTTTTCTTGGGTGGTTGTTGCATCTTTGGAGCCCTCGGATTCTTTTTGTTTCACCTCTACTATACTTGTATTCTCACCCTGCAATATTGCAAGAAGACAACTGCGTCTATGTTCTTGGAATTTTAGAACATCGACCCTCTCTTCGGGTGTCAGGGTTTGTATCCGAGACAAAATCTTGGCATAAGATCTTGTGCCCCAGAAAATTTCATCTGAGGGTGAATTCTCATGTTCGAACCTTTTGAGTCTGTAACTGGCCAAATGATTACTTACAACCCTTTGCGGATCATGCTTATTGAATTCAATAAGAACAAATTTTAGGTCTTCCAGGGCTGCTGCCTCAACTTTAGCATGCCCGAAATCTAACAAAGAATATGAATTTAAATGAACAGGAAAAGGTGGCCATACCTTCTTTGAATATCCCTTAAGCTCCTTGCTTATTCCACCGATTACTGTTTGTCTAGCAACCTCATGACAAGCCATCTTGTCGGGTACGAATAATGGTAATGCATGCGGGGGAACAGAAGCCCCGAAAACCCTGAGATATGAGAATTCTGCTTCTACATACCAGTCAGCTATACTGCTCAAATTCATCACTATACTGTCCGATATCCTAGGTGGCGGGTGGCCGAAAATAGTGACATTTAGCGGTACCATTACCCAGTTAAATATTTCATACACGAAATCTGCCGCTTTGTTCTCCCACAGTTTTGAATGGTAGACATGGATGGGCTCGGCCTCTGATGGATTCCAACTCCAGTTCATTAAAGGAAAGGGTGTTATAAAACACATGGCATCCACAATGTATGCGGACATAAAGAATGAGGCAATCTTCCCGCTGTCCCTCTGCACCCGATACTCTGTAACTCGACTGGTCAAGCTATCAGACATCATTTTATCCCAGTCGAAGGAATGGCCTTCGGTGACTTGATGTATTAGAGGCACCCACTGAAGAAATAAATGTGTGGTGTCCTCTCTCCCGTGTAATCTACAGGTCATCATAGCTACATATTTGAATTTTGGTTCCAAGGAAGCTATCGAATATATACCATTGTTGTCTGCCCTGAACTTGGCACGGTGTGAAACCCAATCTCTGATTAAACTGGACATAGTCTTTTCATATTGCACACATTCTTTCTATTTGAAGTTCTTCAAGAATTCAGCATCGTATGTAAGGTCCGACATGGTAGGCAACTTGTACATAGCCTGTAGTTGTTCGGGTCTAAAAGTCCCAATAGTGACTTTCTATTCATTGATGATGGTTCTAGTTGGTATGTCCACATGGTCTAATGACCACCAGACCATATCATAGTAAGGGAGCAGTCGTGGCCTGGACTCTACTTTATGCATTCCAGATTGGAAGACAATCTTATATATGGTGGTCAGGTCGTCTTTTTCATTGTCACTGGAATCATCAAAATAATCTACCAATTCGGACTGTAGAACATCAGAAACAAACGACCAGGTCCTGAAAGAGTCGACACTTCGAGGTGAAGTATTAGTGATGTTGTCTGAACCTTGTCTCGATACCTCAACGTTGGCTTTAGACGCTTTTTGCGGGCCATGGCAAGGGATCCTGCTTTAGTTCTTCTGGGATAAAAATATATATACATACAAAAATTAGTTCGCAGAGAAAAGTGTGCTCTGCGTAATATAGAAATGAATTTTTGATAACAAATAACATCTCTCTATATTCAAAAAACTCAGTACTTTTTAAGAACATATCGGTCAAATCATGCTTAAATATAAATTTAGCAATAAAAACCCAATCTTTACTTGTCGATTTGCCTTGTTTCTAATTAATGCCATAAATTTTGGCGATTTGAAATGTCAGTTGGCGTAAGGAAGAATTAACACTGCCTCGTAAACTATACATGCATCAAATCACGAGAAATACTGGCTTAGCTCAATTAATTAGGTTTTACCAATGTTAATTAATCTTTCGTTACTCGCTACATCGGAAGTTTTCATTTTAACCTTTTGAACCTCTAAGACCTGAGATTGCGACGATTATTTTTGGTTAAAAACGTAATTACAATTAGACACTTAATTAATTACGTGATTATTTATATCGCAACTTCATGACTTGGAGCTTCGAAGGTATAGATTCCGGGAAGTTCATATGCCGAATTACGAAATCGCGAGATCGCGATGATATGTTTTAATTAAAAAGGAGGATAAAACCAGATTAAGTGTTTAATTAATTACATTTATATCTTTATCGTGACGTCGTGACTCGGGGCTTTAACAGTGTAGCTTTTTAAAAGGAAATATGTCGAGTTGTGAATTTCCCACAGAACTTAACCACAACTAAGCTTTACCTTTAACTTTAACACGAGTTACTAAAACAAGAAATTTGTGATTTTGGCTATCGAGGTTACGACCATAAGACTTTTGGATTTAGTAAATGTTGAGACGTGAAACCCCGATGATGCTTAACCGTAATTTAGGAAAATTTTACTCTTGTTACTGACCTGGGTAAAACTTTAAAACGAATTCATCATTTTGTTGTTCAGGACTTGTGAACTATGTGATCTATAACATCTGACATGCGAAATCCCGAGGTAAAAAAGGGGGGAAAATTATTTGAACGAAAAGTAGAACTCGCCTTGAGAGTATGATAACCATCGCCACTCGTGTGATGAGACTTCAGAGATTTTGGACAACAGAAGGAAAATACGAAAACCATCTTTCGATTTCGAGCATTAAGATATGAAATTCAAAACGGGCTAAAAAAACAAAGGCAACTCCAACATCATACATCAAGCTACCAATTTTTGATGAATAAGGGACCCTAGACATGTATTCTATCTCTTCCTGTGTCTTGGGACACATTTCTTTGGTTAATGTTAAATGGTTGACCAAAGGTGTATTTACTAATTTTTCATTCTGCATTCTAAACCTCTCCAACACCTTCTCTATGTACTCACCTTGAGACAATCTCAAATTGCGATTTTTCCTATCTCTTGTTATTCTCATAGTAAGAATTTTATTTGCATCACCCAAATCCTTCATCGAAAATGAATTAGATAATTTCTTATTGAGCTCATTTATATCCTACATATTAGACCCTACAACAAGGATGTCATATACATACAATAGAAAGATAATATAACTTCCATTTTCTATCCTTTCAAAATAAACACAGTGATCAAAATGACATCTACTATAACCTTGTTCTGTCATAAACATGTCAAACTTCAAATACCACTACCTTGGAGATTTCTTTAGTCCATACAAGCTCTTCTTCAACCTTCATACCAAATTTTCCTTCCCTTTGACCTCATACCCATGTGATTGTTTCATATAAATCTCTTCCTCCAAATTCCCATGGAGAAAAGTTGTTTTTACATCTAACTGTTTAAGATGTAAATCTTTTGTTGATTAATTTGGTTGTCACTGATGAAAACCCTTGAAGAAATTCCAATAGAAAATTATGGTAGCCCCAACAGTATGATTAAGGGAATTCATTTTTATTGATGTATAATTGTATGAATTTTAATATATTTTCACATAAGACTATTCTAGATGGATAGTACATGTCATACAATTTCCATGATATGTGGAACATCAAATAAATCCTCAATCTTGGAGAATTATGCGCATATGAATTTGGAGAACCCTCGTGAGTTATCTAGAAGCCCCTAGAAGGTCAAAGAAGTCAATTATTCTAGAATCTCCTAGAAGAAGTGTACTAGTCAAATTGATGGTAACTAGGAGTTAAACATGGGTATAGTTGTTCCATCAAGAGATAAATTAAATAATAAAGTGGTCGCAACAAGAGGTTAGTTAAGGGAAAATAAGTTATGAATTGACTAATTATAGAAAAGTTAGTTGCAACAAGAAGTTGTGATTAAAGATAAATTATTTTAAATAATAAAGTAGTCAAAGTGGTTGCAAAGATGAATTATTTAAACAATAAAGTGGTTGCGACAAGAAGTGGTGAATTTAGTATTTATGGATAAGTCAAAGTGGTTGAAAAATAAATAAATTAAATAATAATTTAGTTGCAACTAAAAGTGGAGAAATTACTATTTGTAGCAAAGTGAGTTAGAATTGGGTTAACTCTAAAATAAGGAAAGTGGGTTAAGTTGATTAGAAGTTAACCCCTTGAGGAAGATAAATGGAAGTATAAATAAGCTAGAAAGGCTTTCCCATTAGCACCTATTGAATATCATTGAATATCTATTTTGTGAAAGGTTATTTGGGTAGGTATTATTGATAGAGAAAAGTGCAGCAGAAAAAGTGAGGCAAGAAAACATGCAGAAAGAAAAAGTGCAGCAGAAAAATTGCAGCATGAAAAGTGCGGCATAAAAAGTGTGGCAGGAAAATCGCGGCAGGAAAAGTGCGGCAGAAAAAGTGTGGTAGAAAAATTGCGATAGGAAAACTGTGGCAGAAAAAGTGCCGCAGGAAAAGTGCAGTTGAAAAACCACAGTAGAAAAATCTTGGTAGCATATTCACGGCAACAGAATCGCAGAAGTAAAACCGTGACAATAGAACGCTACAAGAAGAAAAATGGTTGTTGGAGGGGGAAAGTATAGGTGGTTGTAGCCACCTTCTGGTTGTAGCCATAGAACATAGGGGGTTGTAGCCTCGTTCTGGTTGTATCCAGAGAATTGGGGAGTTGGAGCTTCCCTCAGGTTGTATCCTGAAAATAGGGGGTCAGAGTCTCCTTTCAGTTGCAGCTGGAAAACAAAGCAATTTGGTGCTTCCAATCAATGTAATTCTTAAAGAAAAATAAGAAAAAACATTATGTGGTTTTCTACCGCATTGGGTTTCCACATAAAAAACATTGGTTTATTGTGTATGTGTATGCTTGTTCATTTTTTCATGGTTTATTTACTATGCAATTATTGGATGATAATGCTATATTGATCATAAAGATAAATAACACTTGCATACTGTGGTTAAAAGGATTAAAAATATTTATTATTGATTCATCCTCCCTCTCAGTAATCCAACATCTTCTACTGCGACAAGACTTAAAATAGTCCTAATTAAAGTCATTTTAACAACAGGAGAAAATATTTCATCAAAATCTATACCTTTCTTTTGTGCAAACCTCTTTACAACAAGTCTAACCTTGTATCACTTTTTTCCTCCATATTCTTCCTTCAACTTGTAAACCCATTTATTCTGCAATGCTCTTTTTCCTGTAGGAAATTGAATCAAATCCCAAGTTTGGTTATTTACCAAGGAATCCATTTATTCTTTCATGCCTTGCTCCCACTTATTTTTAGTGTCTACCTGCATTACCTCTTCATAACATTCTGGTTCACCAGAATTGGTCAACAATAAATAATACAATGAATGAGAGTATTGTTCAGGGGGTCTACTTAACCTAGTAGATCTTTTGACAACACTTGCAAGAGTTTGTGGTACCTGTTTCTCTTGTTGTTGTACATTTTAGTTTTTTTGTACCTTTGGAATTTTGTTTTCAATGATCTCATCAAGCACTGTGTATTCTGGTTTTTCTTTTTCCTGATTCTTTCCTTGGAACTGATCTTTCTACATGAACTTCTCATTGAATATGACATCTATACTACTAATGATTTTGTGATTTTCATAATCCCATAAGCGATAACCAAAACCATTAACACCATATCCAATAAAGGTACATTTCTTGGATTTTGCCTCAAGATTTTTTCTATTTTCTTTATCAATATGGACAAATGCTTCACAACTGAAAGTCTTCAAAAAATAATAGTTTACCTTTTTACCTGTCCATGCCTCCTTTGGAATTCCACCATCCAAAGAGATTATAGGTCCTCTATTTATTAAGTAAATAGCAGTATCTACAACATATTCCTAGAACTATAAGGGAAAACCAACATGCAATCTCATACTCCTTGCATGCTCCATGATTTTCATGTTCATCCTTTTTGACACACCATTTTCTTGTGGTGTTCCTAGAACTGTCTTCTCTCTACGAATTCCATGCTATGAAAAGTAATCATCAAAATCCTTGCTCCAATATTCACCTCTATTGTCTGATCTGAGACACTTCAACCTTTTTCATGTCTCATTCTCAACCAAATATTTCCATTTCTGAGTTGGTCCCCATACATCTGTATGCAAAATATCTAACCTTTCACTCTTCTTTTCTTTTCCAACTCTGATAAATCTGACTCTCTTTTGTTTTCCATAAACACAATGCTCATAGAAATACAAATCAATTTGTTTAAGATCTGGCAACAAATTTCTTTTGTGAAGTATTTGCATCCCTTTCTCACTCATGTGTCCAAGCCTATGATTCCACAGTGTTGAAACCACTCCTATAGAATATAAAGAGATAGAAGAATCAGTATTACTAGAACATAAATACAATGTACCTACCTTCTCTCATTTTTCTATCACCAATGATCCTTTGGTGACCTTCCATGCCTTATCTGTAAATATAAATATACAACCTTCAGTTGCCAACATCCCTGTTGAAATTAGATTTTTCCTTAGATCTAGAACATGTCTTACCTCTTTCAACAACCATTGGTTTCCATTCCTTTGATTTATTTTTACCTTTCTCATTCCAAAATTTTTGCATGGTGCATCATCACCCAAATAAAGTTGTCCAAAATCACCTTGAACATAATCTATAAAATGTTTCCTATGGGGTGTGGCATGAAATGAAGCCCATGAATCTACTACCAAAAACTCAGAAATATTATCTACAGAAAGAATCAAAGAATCTTGTAACACATCACCTATTACATTTGCTTCCTGATTTTTCTCCTATTGTCCATCTCTTTGTTTCTTTGGAGCTCTGCAGTATTTCTTCAGATGTCCTTTCTTCCCACACTTCTAGCACTCTATCTTTCCCAGTCTATATTTGGATCATCCCTTCCTATAATTCTCATGGTTCCCTGATCCCTTTCCTCTATCCTTTTTTCTTCCCATATTCTCCATGTTTAATGCATTACCTAATGTCTCACCTATGTTTTTCCATCGCATTTCCTTGCTAAGGATAACACCAACAACATCATCAAATTTTAAAGTGTTTGAACCAGAGAAAAAGTTGCTTGCAACCATGACCAAGCTGTTCCAACTTTCTGGCAATAAGAACAAGATTAGAAGATCCCTGGTCTCATCATCAAAGTCCAATTTTACAGAACTTAGTTGATTAGTAACTGTATTAAATTCATTTAAATGATCTGCAACATACACATCTTCTTACATCTTGATATTAAATAATATCTTCATTAGAAATACCTTATTGGACATAGAGGGTTTTTCATATAGTTTATCCAATGTGTCCATCAACTCCTTCGTTGTCTTTTCTTTCAAAATATTGAAATCCACCGATGCTTCCAGGCTCATCCATATCGTTCCTAGTGCCTTTCTATCAAGAACCTCCCATTATTCGTCCTTCACGGTCATCATCTTCTTTGCTATTCCACCCAATGGTAGGAATAGATCCTTCTGATATAAATAATCTTCCATATGCATCTTCCATAACTAGTAGTTTTGGCCGTTAAATTTCTCAACCCTAAACTTTCCATATTCCGCCATTTATCCCACTCGAGCTAGGAACCCTCTTTTCTTGTGAGTTACCTTTCACTCTGATACCATTTTTTAGAAAACCATGATCGAGGAGAAATAACATAAAAAAAATGCGGAAGTAAAACATAGAAGATACAAAATACAATAAAGACAAATATACGTGATTCTCCCAGTGTGGGCTACGTCCACCAGAGAAATTTCCAAGTCCTTCCTTTTTATTATCTAACAAATGAAGGAATACAACCTACAACACACCCACTATAAATTCGTCTTATTTCTCTCACAATATCCTCTCTCATAATACAATATTAGCAATGATGCATAGATGCAATACATTTCCCTCATAAAAGAGGGTTGCCTTCTAGGGAAAGAAATCCTAACTTAACTTTTGCCATCAGATTCGTGACCTTATATTGAACGATTCAAATTTACTATGAAATTGCAGTATACATTTACAAGGAAATTTTTCCTTCGGGGGGTCACTTGCCCCCAGACCTCACAAGGTGGGAAATCCCCCCCTACAACCCCCTGTGTGGAGGGGTGTACATTCTTCATGGAGTATAAACAAGGCCAAAAAAAAAGACCGATGAATCAAGAAGATAATCAGACTCCACAACCAACACCTTGGAACATAGCAAGGGATCTTACTATGATTTCTCACTTAATCATTGCATCTCCATTTATCATATTGATTAGAAAACATTTTCCAAGTGCTCATGTACCCAGAACATCATATATTTCTTAGTTATCCTTGAGACCAGAGAGCCTCGCAGGCTCTATTTTCTCTGGAGTGGTCTCTCAACCCATTCCTGCATATCTTCCTTTCTCTTCCCATGGTTTTTCTGACTTTTCTTTCCTTTTCCAGCAAGACTTCATGGGTCAGATTAGGAATTTTCTAGACGGGTACTTTTCACCGTCCAACCAATCCTTCCCAATTAGACAGTCATAGAAACCTAAAGGAAAGATGTTTAAATATTCCCTGGTGTTCAGTCCATTCATGTCCATAAGACATAATATAACCACCTCATTAACTTTTCTTTGGGCTATGGTAGATAGTTTCACCAACCAAGGTTTTCCATGTTGGATTCTTGGCAAATGAAAACTTTCCAACATCTTAGGATCTATATAACTATGACTAGCTCCTAAGTCAATTAAAATAGAAATGGTTTGGTTGTTGATCATACCTTCCACTTCAATCATATGTGACTAATACTCTACTTGCTTATTGTCCAGGGATGCATAGATCCTTGGTACATTTATTCCCATGTCTTTCACTGTTTCAACTTGTTGTACATTATGAACAGTCCTAATTTTTTCACCTCTGTGAGGGAAATATCTAAACATTTGATCTCCTTTACAATCCTAACATTGAATAGGTGGTTTCCTTGTCCTTTGACCCCCTTTCTCAGTCGTTCTTGGTTCTCTATAAGTTGGTTGTCCCTGAGGATTATTTTTGAAGAATGGTGGCTTAGTTCTGTTCTTCTCCTAATCCATCTTGAATTTATTCTTGTCTTTCCAAGATTTTTGGAAAGTTGGCCTTGCTTTTTTCTGATCATATAGGCATTCAGCTTGCCTTATGGTCTCCTCCAATGTTTTGGGATCATCATATTGTATTTTTTCACTGATGAATGATGGAAATCCACTCAAATACCTCTGAATATTAACTGTCTCATACTTGATGAAAGAAACATACTTCAATAGTTCTACAAACCTTCTTTTATATTCATCTATGGCCATACTCCCAAGCTTGAGTTCAAATAAATCTTTCAATTTCTTATCATAGTATCTCTTAGTCCAATTTTTCTTTTCAAATACTTCTTGAATTCCCTCCAAGTAACATTTTTCTTTTTAATGTGTTGCACCTTCACAATATGATCCCACCACATGGATTCCTTTCCCTTGAGTTGATAGATGGAAATTCTTCCTTCTGCATGAGAAGAATAATTATTCAATTGAAAATTATTTCTCATGCCCAACAACCATGTCTCTACATCTTCATCCTTCGTATGCTCACCATTAAATGTAGGAGGTTTGATTCTGTTCATTTCTCCTCGTAGTTCATCCACCCCAGACCTCTTATGCTTTCTGACAGGGGATGGAATTGAGATGTTGTGTTCTCTCTTATTGGAAAGCCTCGTTGAGTGATGATGATGTTTGCTAACACTTATGGTTCTTCTTTTCTCATTAGGATACCTGTGACTTCCCAATTTTCTTGAGCCACTCTCCTTATCTGATTTATTTTCTATTCGGATCAATCTTTGCATTAAATTCATGTTGAAGTCCTCCTGCTACTCCTTGGCTCTCATAATCCTTTCATTATCCTCTTTATGGATTTGGACATCCTTCTGTAAATGTTTAATGGTCTCTTCCATATTCATGTTTTCATCCCTTCCTTATCCATTTCCATTGGAGTGTGTTCCTTCAATGCTCATATGGACATCCATCCCTCTTATCTCATCTTTCTGGATGTAGGCCCCCTATGAATCTTCCATTCCTCTACAATCTATGTTGATTCTGATATGATATAGTTGTTGTTAACTCTACAAAATGTGCATCTGACAAAACTTTGTCAAGCTAATTGTTTCAACAATTTCATGAAAATATGAACCATTCTGGTTCAATAATATATCAGATTTATTTCTTCTGATTTTCTAAAAAGTGAATGCCCAGATCAAATTTCTAGGTGAATATTATATTTTGTTGTCCAAGACCTTTCCAATGCCTACTTCTTGTTGGAAATATTGTCATTGATTTCAACAGTTGATGTGATGATCTATTGTTAATGATGAACTACCAAAGATGAGAGGGAAGATGTCTTACCACAACAGGTGATCACTCTGGAGGAAAATGGAGCTGCATCTATTCAGAACCACCGAAGTCCCGAAGCGGACATAATTCGTTTGATCTGAAATATCACCTCGGGAGTATTCCCAACCATTGATCATACTACAATGAAAGTTGAGGCTTGAGAATTCTAAAGCCCAGAGATGCGAAAGGATCTCGACAGTTGATTGAGAAAGGGACATGCATCAACGAATTGACAGCTCTAGAAGATTGGCATATGGAGGATAGAAGGGGTTGATATTTGGAATATCCAAAGTCCGAAGACCAGAAGGAGATATCGACCGTCGATCTGATGTCGGGTGTACACTCAAGCGTTGATCAAAATATAGTGGAAGGATAGTGTAAGCATAATAGCCAAAATCCCAAAGTAAATGGTGGCCATCCATATCATTGCTTGATTAAGTCCTGGCCGTTGGATTAATAAGTGAAGTATAGGTCCAAGGATTGTACATGACCATCGATATGGTTCTGTGATATAAATGTGAACCGCCCGATCTGTTTGGCGATATCGTATTCGGGAGATTTGAAAGGTTGGAAGTCACGAAGACTTGAAGGGCGAAGTCCCGAAGTTCTGTTAGTCATCCATCTTATCACAAGATTGGATCGTGACCATTGATGTGATAAGCACTCAAGCACTCGTCTCACCTCTCATGAGGTCACCACCATTGGTCATATGATAAAGATATTTAAAAGGGAGAATGTAATGCATCGCTTAAATTGATAATCCCTTGGTTCTACGATCATATGAACATGGTTTGAAGAAAGCATTGATTTCTTTTATCACAGAGACAAAGGAAATTGATCCATGACTATGATTGATTTATGAAAATAAAAGGGGATGCCGAGTTTAATGTTGAAGAACCAGAATGATGATAACTAGTGGTCCCAAAAGTCATTTTAAAAAAACCAAGTTAGTTATAACTTGTTGCACAAGTCGAATCATTAACTTAAACAAGTTTTAAGCATAAGAAAGTATAAATACAACCATGATTGGTTCACTTGGATGGGTGTGTTTGGTGCAAGAAGTAGACGGGCTTGTGGAAAAGAGAGGCTCATTGAGAAATAGTGTCTTTCTGAAAAAATGAAGGGGATACAAACCTAAGGTCCATGTGAATATCAGAGAGAAGAATAAGATAAAGAAAGCATGAATATCATAGGAAAGACAAAGTGAAGAAGGCACGGATATTAGAGGAAAAATAATCTGAAGAAGACGTGAATTTAAGATAGAGGATGAAGTGTTATGATGAGCGTCTATTATATACCTATGATCATGAAACATAATTGATTCATTAATGAATTAATGCTACTAGAGTTGGTTGAACTCTAGTTGGATAGACTATGTTCTATTAGGAAGCTGGGTCTTTCTTGAGAGTTGGTGCTCTCCGAGGAGTTGGTGCTCCTTACTTCAGTTGGTGCTGATACATAATAGTTGTTGCTGGGAAAATTCATATTACTATATTCATATCACTTATACAAAATCTTACACAAACATCTAGTGTCTCTTGTGTCCATTGTGATTATGATTTAAATGTTCTTAATCTGTTCAAGTATATTTTATCTACTAACTTGTAAGAAGAAGAAAAGTTAGAGATTTCCACACACTAATTCACCCCCCCCCCCTCTTAGTGTGGGTGGTGTGTTCAATAATTGGTATCAGAGCAGGTTCCTTCAAAACACAGTTTAACCACTGGAAGGTAGATCCTGAAGAAAAGGGTGGATAGATGGTTCTCTCCGCAATTGAAGCTCCCTTATTTGATGGAACAGATTATTCTTCATGGAGAGAAAACATGAAACAATATTCGAAGTCAAGAGGATCTGAAGTTTGGAATTCAGTGGTAAGAAAGCCCTGGGATTTAACTACATCAAAGAATCTATCAAGGATTATAGTCCAAAGAAGAGAAAGGAAGAAAAATGAAGTGGCATTGAAGATTCTTCTTAATGGATTATCATATACAGTCAAGACAAGCATAGGACTATCCACATCCGCCAAGGNATGGATGAAGTTAGAAAAGATGTATCAAATCAAAATTAAAGACACAGAAGACATTCCTATCAAGGATTGAGATGAAGAATCAACCATCAGTAAAGATACAAACTCTCCACAATATTTTGATTGCAATAATGTTGATATTGAATCCTCCCTTGCAAGTAAAGAAGAAGACTCATATACAATAAAAGAATGTTCTGTTAGCATTTATCTCATGTAAGAAGTAGAACAAGAACTATCAAATTCCAAACAAAAGGTTGATTGGATTCTCTGTGTACACTGCTATGACCATAATGAATTAGACTATAGCTATGTTCATGATTACACTAAAGAATTTCTTGAAAAGAGTCAAAAGCATGTCTTGGAAATAAAGGAAATGCTCAAGGACAATGAAAAGATAATATATGAGAAGGAGAATCAATTAGAATAGAAAGAAGAGGAGATCGAG
>JASDQU011100993.1:14474-36097 GCA_032191745.1 Picea mariana | reverse complement strand
AGGAGAACATGTTCAGATTCCTTCTATAGATGATTTCTCCCCAGAATATCTTACAGAACTGCATGAAGACACAATCCTTGACAGGAGAATGAGAACTTCAAAACGGGGAAATGTGGAATATCTTCGAATTGGTCTTAAAGGCACAAATCCACGCAAAGCCAAGTGGATTGAGGTTGGAAAGCTGAGGGAACTATACCCTCATCTTCAGATAGACTGAAAATAGCCTTTTGGAGGTCCAAAAGCTTTCCAATGGGGAGGTGTGATCCAGGGGATCAAATTTTGCTCAAAATTCAAAGTGCCAGGAATCGCTTCAAATCGAATGGGTGCATAGGCCTCATAATCATGAACCCAATGCAACTCAAATGGGTTCAAATGGATGTCGGATGAGTGAGATATCGCGTTCTGTTCAAATTGTCAAATAGGCAAAAAAATTTGCTAACTGTACAGTCTGTACAGTTGCTGACGTAGTAGGGTCGTACGACACATGGCAGATGCTGAGTTGGCAGGGCCATACGACATGTGGCATATGCTAAGTTGGAAGGGCCATACGACACATGGCAGGTGTTGAGTTGGTAGTTATGTGGATGAATTGGCGTCTGACACGTGGCATATTTGTGGTGAATGGATTGGTGACATGTGGCCCAAGCAAGGGCTTCCACGTGTCACCTAGGCAATGGTTAAAATTTGTGTATTCTGTAGGACTCGACCCCGCAACCTCCGAGCAGGGGTATAGCTTTGGGAAGGGCTACCCAACTAGCGTGCCCACCATTGTTTCTTAACATATATATGGTTTTAAAAATATTTGAATTTGCAATGTGTTATGGTTGGGCGCTGTCCGGGTCAGGGCTAAGCCCTGGCCCCCAGTCACATGGAGTTCCATACGACCTCACACACGCACGCACGCACATTTTAAAAAAATTAAAATCCCGTGCACCTAGACACATGGGTTTAACCATATGAATTGGAGTTTGAACTTAGCCCTTTTTTTTTTATTGTGCGGTCACATGGCCATACGCCCAACAGTTTGGTGGTTAGGGGCTAGGTTCTCTAACCATCCTACAGTTTGCGTGGTTTTTGGGTTATGTGTTTGGTGCTAGGTTTTAGCATGGAAATGAGCACGTGGGCTAGGTTTGACACACAAAGGTGAAATTTGGCGATCCAGAGACAACAAGTTTGAAGGAGAACTTCCAGGAATTCTATCTTCTTCAATTTTTGGCCAAATCATGTGCCAAAAAACCCCAGCTAGGGGTTTTTGGACGTTCTGAAGCCATTGGATCCATCTATTTGACATTTTGAGCATTGTAAAGCACATATTTTATCACTTTGAGAAAATAATGATAAAATATCCATTGGAAGCTGGACCAGGAGATGTAGCCCAAGAGAGGGGTGAACTCCTTTATCATTTGTTGTGTTATGTGTTTACTATTCAATGTTATTTGATGCTTATTATCTGCATATTGAATGTTTAATTTCCATAAAAATCGTGTTTGCAAATTGATCCTTTTGCATAAGAACACTTGAATTAAAACTTGCAAATATTTTCAAGAATACAAGCCTTTATCGTTTTTAGATCAAAAACTAACATCTAGCCACTAGTGAACAAAGTCGGTAGAGGAACAAATACAATGGGATAAGAAGTTGACTGTAGTTGAGGATATGTGAAGCTGAGTGACAAGAGGCGATGGTGAAACAACCGATTGTGTTCTAGAAAAGAGATAGTAGAGGGACATGAGCCAAGGGTGTCGGTAGAAAAGAAGAGAACCATAATAGCTAACAAATACTTTCATGGAGGTTGAAGGCTAGGCATGGAGAAAAGGATGATCAAGGGCCACATAATGATTGGTATATGTAGAGAGAAGAAAATGTGTGGAGGATGGGAAAGGAGGTGGCAGGTGCAACAATCATGGTGGATGTAAAGGAAACAACCAATCGATGGGCTTAGCAGTTGAGGGTGAGGAACCAACCGGTGGGCTTAGCAGTTGAGGGCAAGGGAGAGGGCACTGGGAGAGAATATTAAAGAAATGGGAGGAATGAGAAGACATCAGTTGAGGGATTGGATGGCCTAACCAAAAAAAAATGCCATTAGGTCCAGCAAGGGGGTTTCCATCCACCAGCAAGGACAACCAACATTCATCCAACTAAGCCAAATGCACACCAATGAGGAAATCCAATAGTGCAACAACAAAAATAGTTGCACACTGCAAGTACAAAACATTTCCAACAAGGACAAGGTAGGAATGTCAAGTAGTGGGCATGAATCCTTCGCAGTGGACATAGGTCTGGGCAGCCTTAGGTAGCAGGTAATATTTTCGAGCACCATGAAGGAAATTAGGGTAGCCTGAGGCAATAAGAAAAAATAGTCAAGAAATTCCCAAAAAGGACTCAGGTAGCCCAAAAAATCATCTAGGCAGCAATAGAAGGCTACAAGAAGCTTCAGGTAGTGGTCCGTGGATAAGGAGATGAATCCAAGAAGCGAGAAGTATAATGGCTTATTGTGTCCTAGGTATCTAACCCTAGATTAGGTTCCGAGGACATGAACTTGGGGTATATTCTTTCGTCTTTCCCTTACTCAATTGAACTGACTTCTTAATGATGAGATGAATTAGTATTTTCAGGCTTAATTTGTTGCCTTAGCCAGTAGTTTCCCTAGAAGCCCTTAATTAGTAATCTGAGATGAGGTGGTATTCATATAATTTGTTAGGCTTAGGTCTAGGATGGTTCTAAGCACATCTGGGTTGATCCTACTATGGATTGGGTCATTGTTCTAGGAAAATATGAAATTGTGTTTAGTGGCTTGCAAATAATATATAGAAAGTAGGATAGTGGTAGAGAAAAAAGAGAAGGTGGCTTTGAAGGTTGATAAACTCAAATGAAGTCATCCTTCAGGTTCAAGTGGGAAGGAGAAACCTTCCATGTATGTCAAGGAGGAGTCATGGTACAAGATGACCATGTAAGATACTCAGGAGCAAGAGGATTCTAGGGGCATGATCAAATGGAAGTAATCAAAGAAAGGTCAAAGCGAGATGGCAGGGATAAATTTCATTTCAGAGGGAGAAGTCAATTGGGTGGATTGGATAGAAACCATGGTAGCATATAAGACAATGAAGACAGAGCCACATTTGGGTGGTGGAAGTGTCTTCCTCTCTAAGAGAGAGTGTTGATGTATTTAGCATCAGATAAGTTCTTCCACATAGTCTTGGTGTCTAGCATGTGGAAGTTGTCCGTAATGCCTCTCAAAACCTTAGGAAATTTACTTTACGAGTCAATAATTAAAGTGAATGACATTTTTAATTAAAGTGAGATTAATTAATTTAAATTCATAAGTTTGTTTTCATCAATAACTTAAGTTAGATAATTAAATTCTAGTTGTTAGATCTAAAGTGAACGTGAGATTAGATCTCAATCGTTGATCACTTTAAGAGATATAGGTTTTTGGATTTGGGGTTAACTCAATGTTATAAAAGGAAGCCTAAGTGAGTGGATGAGACACACACAAAATGCATTGGAGAAAATTGGGATTCTTTGCTCATGTACTAGTGTCACACAAAGAGTGAGGAGATCTCATTGATTTGGTGAAGAGCATTTCATCCAAGTGCGAGTGGGAAGGGCTGACGAAAGGAGCAAAGGGGAGACAAGGGAGATAAAAAAACATGTAGGCTAGGATATTTTCTACATTGTATTCCTCTCATGAACCATTATCCTAGGACCAGAGCCCAAGAATTTTAATTAAAAAACTAAATAATTAGATCTATTTTTTCCTTTAAGGTTTTTCTAGGGGTGTTTACCTAGATATATTGTACAATGTGATTAGTTTCAATTTTATGCTTCCACTAATTGATTTGTTAATAACCTAATTATTCTAATAATTAATAAAGTGATTTTATTTTGAATTTTTATTTAGGTGTTGAATTGAGATAAAATAATACATTTCCCATGTTTGGAGGTTTTAGGCCTCCTTTATGACCTTTAAACATAAGATAGTAAGTATCATTTATGACATGATTTCTTTGATTTTATTCTTCGATGAATGAAAAAACATAAACTCTTATTAATAGTGTGCAATTCCTCTAGAAAAACCAGATTTCCATATGTTTCTTTCATGTATTGTTCATGGAATTTGAGTTGAAGAAGATTAGAGAGGCCATATATTATTGTTGATGAATCGTTCACGGTGCTTGAGCCTTGAAGGATTTAGGATCTAATCATTGTAATTATTTTTTTAATGAGCATGATTTCATGGTCATGGGGCCCTATAGGTTTTGTTGTCAAACATAACATGTATGCACTATACACTATGAAGATATAAAAAAATATTGTTTTGATTCTTAAACTCTTTATTTTTACTTCAAGATAAAAAAATAAAAAAAAACATGGTATACATAATGTTGTTTTGTTTTGTATCCCAAAACTTGTTTATGCATGTTCATAATTAAAATTAATTCCTTATAGACTTGAATAGGAATGTATGCAGTGGAAGTTGGAAATTAGTTTAGGAAAATGCCTAAACTTAAGAAGTAGTAGAAGAAAAAATGGAAAATCCAAATAAATTTACATGGAATGGTAGAAATTCAACATTGAGATAATAATTTTAAATCTAACCTTTACAAATGAAGCATAGTAGTTTTATGAAGTATAGTAGTTTTATGGATAAGAACAAAAACTCATTCCTCGTGAATAGAGTCAAAGTGAGGAAATTTAATAGTTGACAAACCATTTTCAACATCAATTTTCTCTACATAACCCATATCCAATCATGGTTCACATTTAATTTATGAGTTTAATATATGCACAACATCTTCTAGATCAAATCTTGTTCCCTTAGTATTTTGGGTTAATCACATATAGGTGATATAGAGAAAAAGGAATATAATTTAGTGTTCTTGGAATTCAATTATGGGAAATATGTTAATATTGAGATATTATTTCCTAAAATTTAGAATGATTATTTCAATGCCTTTATAATTGTTCTTGTAGATGAGATTTATAGTATAAATTTGAATGGTTTATAAGTGGAGTTGATAATATTTAGTGGTTTTGCAAGGTTTTTTTAATAATAATGTGTAGTGGTTTAATATCATAATTAAATTTGGTAAATTCTAGTTGAAGATTTATAGATGATTTTAGGGGCTAAATTTTGTAAATGGCTAATTTTCCATGGTTATTCCAAAAAAACGATTCGTCAATTTCTATTTTTTCTAAAAACAATTTGTTCAAATTCCAAAGAATAAAATTATTTTTCCTCAAAGATTACCAAAATTTTATAGAAACTGTATAAAATCCTTAGAAATTTGAATATTTTAACCAAATTATTGCCAAATATTTTACATTTTGCATATTAAGGACTACTAAAATTATCCCATGTTTTTACATTTTAATATAAATGTCCATCCTTAAAATTATCTTTAATTGAAGTCAACATGTCCATAATTATACAATGCCTATTAAAACATACACATGGTAAAAAACAATACTCTTAAATATATATAATAATATATATAATTAAATGAAAACACATTTTCTTTCATATAAAGTAAGATACATAAATAAAATATCAATTGACATTGGTTACACCAAATTCATAAGACAAACATACCACACTAGCTCTACTCTACCAATAGTGGAACATTCTTCATGAATTATTAATGAACTTTTTAAACCACTAGTTCTACTCTACCAATAGTGGAACACAAACCAGTAGTGGAACATTCTTCATGAATTATCAATGAATTTTTTAAACCTAGATTGGATGCTATTTAATGTGAACAGTTTTGTGTACTAAAATCTTACCATTTGAATATGTACTAAACTCTTGCAATTGGATTGTTTTTATAAGAAAAATAGAAAAAAAAAAATAATGAAAAATACAAAATAAAGTAATTACGGGTAATTACATGGTAGAATATCTTGTCGATGTGATCACATACATTGGAAAGTATTTTATTCATGAAATTGTAATGTGTCCCACATCTTATTGGTTGAATCAATTGTAAGTATAATCATAAGACATAGTCGTTTCTTTCAGTTTCTATGTAGAGACATGACGTTTTTTTGAAGTAGTGAAGGGATTAGTTAATGCATTTTTGCATGATAACACAACCTTTTATTAAAATGTAGAAATACAAGTTACACATTATTTTGACATGACAAAAATTCAGAATTTTTAGATGTTAAAAATTCCCATAATGAAAATGAGCTGAGGCTTGGCCGGTATGTTAAAACTTTGACATTATACTTAACACGTAATTCTACATTACCACAAGGATTTTGATTATTGTTATCAAAGTTTTGTAGTATACATCATTTTGTGCATTTTAATTTTGTGAAGGAATGATCGAGTGCACAACCACCAATTCAATTGGGAAATGTCATCTAAAATATCATGTTTCTAAGGTAAGATAGGTAAATATATTAAAAAAAAATTAATTAGATGGTACTTGAAATTTTTTTTATGGAATGAAATGATGGAGTGAGTGCATCTATGATAATGAGGTGTATGCATTTGGAAATTGTTTACTTTAAGATTCTTAGATGATATTGGCTTTCACAATTTTTCATAAAAAATAGTTTATATATATATATATATATATATATATATATATATATTAGGTGAGCATAATATTCCATATAACTTACATGAATGCAGTAAATAGTAGTGAAGAGTTGAAAGAATGAACATCACTTCTACATAAATGGCTAAAACCCGCATGATATCCATTATTTGCAACATTACTTTTAATTGTTTTATGATAACTTGATTTCTAGGGATATACCTTTTTTGGCATTATATTTGGTGATATGATTGTGCAGGTTAGTTAAAAATTCATCTATATATCAATGATTGTGTTTTTTCCTTATATATATATAGAAATATTTTGATATTAAACATGGAAAAGGAGAAAATAATGGAATTAGTGCATACATCAAAACTATTTTATGTATCCTAGAAGAGTTGATGTTTACAAAACTTAGTTTCCTTGAATATGTTAGGACTATATTCCAATGGTGTACAATAATTATAGGAGAGAAATCAACAATGAAAAACCAAGCGTAGACATTTTTCCAAGAGGTGGCAAATGTGAAACAATCATACATATATAATTGCAATAATGTTAAGACCTAGAAAAAGGCCCATTTTATGTGTAAAACCCATTATTAAGTCTTATATATTGAATTATTTCATTTATAGTATTATAATTGTATGCCTTATAGAACCTTTCATGGTACCATTTCATTATAATGGTACCATGTTTCTTACACACACACACACCAAGTAGACCTAGTCTTAGGAGGATCATCTTATCTCATCTCGTATTGTATTTTGAATTTGATATACTGTAAAAGGAGGTTTCCCCATAAATATGGACTATATTAATTGAAATATTATCATTTTTTAATGAATTGGATCATAAAATTTGGGATCACATAATTGATCCTAGGGTTTTTCTTCTTCAAGCGAGTCATATTGGAATTTTCGCTATAACTTTTTTTTTCGGTATGCTTCAGACAGTGAAACTAGGAGGTTATTTAGAAGACATTGAAAGGTACATCTTGATGTAAAATATTTTTCTTTGGTCTTAAGGTCAAGCTCACTATGATATGAATCCCCCTTTGTTTTTACATAGCTGGTACTCCTCTTTGGATAAAATATTGGAAAATTCTTTGTATGCTTTTGCAATGAATGTAAAGGGTGAATGGTAAAGAGAAAACCTGAAGAGATATTCCAAGAAATATAATATATACAAATGTAAAACCATTATATACAGTTGTACAAATATACATCAGATCATTTAAAGAAAAGATAAGATGATGTGTTTCAATAGATATTTTTTTTTACAAGGTTTTGGAGTCTCCATTCAACTGACATTCTTTCTTTCTTGTAACATAAACTGAACTTAGAATATTCTATTATTTTTTAAAGATGAATACATGAAAGGTATTCAAAGAAATTATAATGATAAATTCATTATAACCATTTTTTTTGATAGAAAATACATTTGAAATCACATGCTTTCAAATCAAGTAAAAGTAATCACTAATGTAGTTCCATGAGTAGTTCTCTGCAGAAGAAATTTATAACAATATTTGAAATATGACAAGTTTAATCATATCATAAACAAAAGAGTTAAAACAACCTCTAAAAAGTCTCCATGAAAACTAATAAACTGAATGAAATAGAAATTGCATTTTTACAAGGAGTGATATTGCTCCTTTGGACCTGAAATATTATAACATGACTGGATATTTCAAAGAAATAACTGCTCAGACCCAAATATTCCCGATCTAGATACATTTATGGAAGATATGATTGAAATAGATACAAAATAAGAAGAATATGAAAGGGAAGTATTAACAAGCTAGTCCAACAAATCTTGGAGATACAAAATTTTACTTCTCGCAGAATCTTCACCACTATAGAAATTTCTGAATGCTAACCTCTTGATAGTGCCTTCTCTTTCCCTTTTAAAATACGCTCTCAATGTTCTTGAAGTAGTTTGGGTTTTACTTTATAGGTCTTTATATGATTCTTTTTTGGAGTAGAACACCTTTAATTAATGTTTCATGTGATTCTCATTAATGAATTTTTCCATTGAAATTCATGCCTCTAAATAGGGCCCACTTATTCCTTTAATAAAGTTCATTTAATACAATTTATTTTCAAATTTTCAAATTGACCGGATTTAACAAAATCATATTGTGTTTTATTTTTTTGAGTAATGTAATTTCTTTTTCATCCATTTAAAACATTATGGATGTAATATTCATCCTTTCATATTTCCAGTGGGTCCTCTTGATTGCAATTTGGAATTGTACGTCTCAAGATATGACCTTGGGAAGTTGAGGTTCCAAGCAAATATATCATCAAAAAATGAAAAACAAGATTATTGTTCATTCAATTTATGTGAGCATCATGGGCCATTTCAGCTTTTGATACCAATTCCATCATCTTCCTTGTCAAATTATCTTTAAAATGAGGTAAAGTTATCCCAAATCCGACTCCCAGATCTCAAGATATGGATTCTAGCAATTTGTCACTCAATAGTTCATTTAACTCACGGGTTAATCTTAGTGCTTTATCTAATTTCTTCCACTCCATTAAAATTTATAATTTTTTCCAATAAAATGACATCCCACATGCATATGATTTTTTGAAGTTTTATTTTATATATTAAAAATTTTAACAAGGACTTAGTGTGAAACACATAGAAGCTATAAAGACTTAGTGATTCAACCCCTTAACAAATTCATGAAATAATTAAAATTTTGGTAGCCCAATCATCGTCTAGTAAGTATATAGTTAGAAAAAGTAAGCACCTATTCATTGATGAGTCAATGCCCAATCAGCCCACACGTCATATTCTTATAGGATGTCACATGTCACAATATAATCGGTTTTCATTTATCATAATATGGTTGGATGGATAGGGTGCCATGTGTCATGATGTAATTGGATATATAAGGTTGCAGATGTTATGATACAATTGGTTGATGGTATAACGAATGGAGCTTAGGATAAAAGGTTAAGTGAATGGGGAAGTGAACAAGAAAGGAGGAATATGGAGAGAGGATTGGGTAAGGTGAGGGAGAAGAGGGAGTGTGGATGAAAAGTGAGGGATGAGGATTGAGGGGGGAGTGTAGGTATGAAAGATAGGATGTTTTTATGAGGGAGTGATATGGATTTAAAAAAATGGTAAATGTGGAAGTTCATGCGAGAGGAGATATGGGGAAGGGAATGTGGATTGGGGTGAGAGGATAAGGGGTAAGGGGGATGTGGGGATAGCCCAGCATGAGTGTATCTTTGAAAGAGAGGAGTGAAGGGAATGATAAAATTTACTAAGTATGGAAGAATGAATAAGGGAGGAGAGGAGATGGGGGGGTGTAAGGGGACGCAAGGGTAAGGAGAATGGGGAGTTATCCCCACAAGATAAAATTATACTAAGTGTTGGAAGTGGAAAAATGGGGATGGAGAACCAATAAAATTGAGAAAGAATAAAATTCTAAGTATGGAGAACCAATAATATGGAGAAAAAATAAAACGAGACTCAATAATTAGTGTGGTTCCAAGAATGGGCATAATTTTTAGAAAATCTTATTTCAATAAAATTAGTTGTGTTTCACATGAAAAAGAGTTCTTTGGGTAATTGAATGAAAACACAGATATCTTGAGCATGCAAAATTGGATTATGAATCCAAAAAATGCATGATGAAGTTGATACTGAGGGATACATAATGAACTAATAACCTACCAAAATTTCCTTCTTCTGATATCGATTTTTTTTTGTTATTCCAAGAGAGGGAAATATAGGTGATCACCTTTTTTCATCAACAATACATATGGTTCATGTTTCATTTTTTTCATCGTTATAATTTTGGAGGTATACTGTTTGGAAGATAGGGCTTGTTGACTAGTCCTATAACTAGTCTGATACAAGTGTTCTATGTAAAAAAATCATATCTTCTTCAGAGAGGATCCAAGTTCTGTGAGACTAAATAAATTTGTAAGTAGACATTCCAGTATGTCTGGTACAAATTTCAAAATCAGGTATTACTATTAGACATGTGGAATTCTATACATGTTCTCTCTCCTGAAAGGCCAAAAATCAACAAGGTTCAGAAAAGTTACCCTAACTCTCACTTGGCACATCCGATTTTCGCTAGAGCCATATAATTGCATAGAGGAAGTTTTAGAGTACTATAGGCTAAAATTTTAGAATTGTAAGGGAAAAAAATTCATAAATACATCAGAAGGAAGGTCGAATGGGAGGATAGACTCCAAATTAAGGGATTGAAAAATATGTAAATTAAATTATCATAACTTTTTATTGGATAAATATTTTTGGTGATTCAAAATTTGAAATAAAGAGGAAAAAGAGGAGAATTATTATTTTCTTAGATAGCTCCAAAGGCTCATCCAAAATTTACTTCACCAACTAAGCCTTCACAGAGCTCAACCATGACTCGAGATGAAATCGAAGAGATTTATCACTAGATGGAACATAGGATCATTGAAAATAGGGAACAAATGGAACATAAGATGGATCAAAATATGAAAACAAATATGGATGAAATGGAAGATAATGTGGATAAAAAGATGAATGCAAATAATAATGACATGAAAATGAATATGGATGAAAATAAGGAAGAGATGAAAAGAAATATGGATGAAATGGAAAATAAGATTGATAAGAAGATGGATGAAAATAAAGTAGAAATACAAAAAACCATGAAAAAATTAAAAAATTCCTTGTATTCCATGATCTTCCAAAATCTTTATGAGAGAATCCCTAAAGGAGATATCAAAATGAGAGGAAATAATGAAAATAAGAGTATTATTTAGGCAGAACAAATTGTTGATAATAAGTAATTTTCTACTGGATTTAACTCTAATAATGGAATTAATTACGGTGGGGGTCCTAAATTGAACTTTCCGTGGATTTAATTAAAGAAGCTTGATGGAACAAATGTATTTACTTGGGTGAACCAAATAGAGCAATATTTTGAACTGTATAATATTATGGATGATAAGAAAATGATTCACACAAAAACGTTCAACTTTGAGATAAAACCATATCAATGGTATCAATGAGTACTTAAAAAGAGTCCCCCTATTTATCATTACACTTAGGGTTTCTCTACAAGAGACTTAGAAGAATAATATGGGAAAATATTGGAACGAGACCACTTCAATCAATTGACAAGAATTAATGACTTAGGTGATATTAAAGATTATAATTCAAAATTTAAGGTATTGGCCACAAGGGTGTGTGACATAAACGATGAAAATTTGCTCAAATATTACATGGGTGGATTAGAACAAGACATTAAACATAATATTTTCTTAATACATCCTACAAATATTATGGAATCTATGCAATTTGTTTGTCATATTCAAGCAAAAAATAAGGCTACACAGAATTCTACCATTGGAGCATACAAAGGAAGGAGAGATGATTTTGGGTTTCATAAGACAAGCATACCTCAACCGACAAGGTTGAAACCTCCACAAATGAAAGAGAAAAAAGACTAGGTTTCAGTTGTAACAACAACTACATTAATATGTATAAATGCGGTGAGAATAAATTATTTTGCATAGACTTTGAAGAGGAAGACGATCAAAAATTGGAACCGCCACAAGATCCAGATCTAGAAGAAATTACTCCAACAATATATTTACGTCATTGGCCTACATTAGTAATCCAAAAACACTCAATATACAAGGATACATCAAAAAGAAAAAGGTAACATTATTGATTGATTCTAGTAGTACCCATAATTTCATGAATTAAAAATTAACAAAAGATCTCAATTGTTTTGTATATCCTGCTCCAAAGTTTCAAGTAATGGTTGCATATGGAGGTACCATAAATTGTTCAAGGAAATGTTATAGTATTAATATCAATATGGGGGAGTATTTTCTGGATATCCCCATGATTTGCATCCAAATGGTGGGTCTTGATTTTGTATTAGGGGTCTAATGGTTACAATCATTGGGAACAATGACCCTTAATTTTCATGAAATTTTCCTTATATGTAAAGGAAATTGAGCTTATATGTATCTAAGGGAAACCCTATAAAGTGATAATTTATAATAGCATGAAAAATTACTAAGAATGGGACATCAGGGTGTAGTTGCACAATTTTTCTCACTTGGTGTTCAAACATCTATATCATTTACTCCATTTGACCTCCAAATAGTTATCAACAATCATTCCAATGTATTTGATGAAATTCCTTAGTGTCTTCCACCCGCTAGAGATCATGACCATGCTATTTATTTGCAACCAAGAAGTGTGCCACCTAACATTAGGGCTTACAAGTATCCATATGCACAAAATAATGATATTGAGTGCATGATATAGAAAATGTTAGAGGATGGAATCATTCAACCTTTCCAAAGTTCATTTTCTTCATCAATGGTGATGGTTACAAAAAATGATAGTTCATGGTGTATGTGTCTACATTATAGAGAGATAAAAAAAAATGACCATAAACATTTTCTATTCCTGTCATTGATGACTTATTAGATGAACTGCATGGAGGAAAAATATTTACTAAGTTGAATATTTGTTCGGGATATCATCAAATAAGAATGAGGCAAGAATACATTCCTACAACACCTTTTATAACACATGAAGTTCATTATTATTATTTTGTTATGCCATTTAGACTTTCTAGTGCACCTTCAACATTTTAAAGCTTGATAAATTCTATTTTGAATCCCTTAGAAAATTTGTGGTAGTATTTTTTGATGACATATTGATCTACAACAAATATTGGGAAGAGGATGTACAACATGTTGATAGAGTATTAAAACTATTGGAAGAGAAACAACTTTATGCAAAACCATCCAAGACTTGTTCCTTTGGGGTTCAAGAAGTGGAATATTTGGGTCGTATTATATCCCTTGAAGGTGTAAAAGTGGAACCTAATAAACTCATGAAGAAAATTAGAAGATTATTAGGGTTAAAAGGATATTATTGCAATTGTATCAAGAATTATGGTCAAATATCAAAGATTTAGGAACATCGCACCAAATCGCTAGCACATCAATACGCCAATGCAACAACGTATTAGGATGAATGAGTTACAAGGGAAGAGAGGCGTCATCCCTCTCATTTTTGAACTTAAATTTACAAATTTAATGTATTTAATGTTTGTAGGCTCAAGGAAATTTGAGCCACTGTAATTGTACATGCCACATGTAGAGTCGCCTTTAATGGATGATAGTGTTGGATTATTGAGAGGGGGGGTGAATCGGTAATAGAAAAAATTAATCCTTTTTTAACCATATAATCTAAGTGTTATATCAATGTAGCATTATCATCCAATAACTGCAGAGTAAATAAACAATGAACAAATGAACAATCATACACATACAAATTACACCAGTGTTTTATGTGGAAAACCAAAGGGGGAGAAAACCACAAAATTCTTTATCTTATATGTCTTGAAGAATTACATTCACTAGAAGCATCAACTTCCATTGTTTTCTAGCTACAACTAGAAGGAGAAAACAACCTGAGGGAAGCTCCAACTTCCCTATTCTCTAGCTACAACTAGAAAGAGTCTACAACCCCCTATGTTCTCTGGCTACAACTGGAAGGTGGGTATAACCACCTATCCTTGCCTCGTCCAACCGCCCTGAAGTAAAAGTAGAATGATGGAACCAATGTCACAGTATCACTATGAGATATACCATTGTAAACCTGTACCAATAAGCTTGAACCATGCATCAACCATACATCAACCTGTACCTCAACCTGTAATCAACCTGTACCATAAATAACTGCATCAACCATGCACCAACCTGTACCAAACAACCTGTAATCAACCTATACCATAAAAAATTGCATCCAACCATGTACCAAGTATGTACCAATCATTTTTCAACTACTCATCAACTATTACTCATTAATATATACCAACATCATCAACTATACACCTCATGTATGTGCCAACTCATCAACTACTTTCCTCAACCATGTACACAACATGTACCTTAACCAAAACCCCTCATCAATTTCATCATCCAAATATGAATTGTAACTATGTAATAGACATGATTTATATGATCACATACCTACAAACCTTCCTTAACTTTCACAACAAGAGACTAGCATTTTCAATAAACATTTGTTTAGCCTCACATGACTAGTTTGGGATTAGTCAACAACCCTAGCTTGAAATAATCACAATTATGTAACTGTAATGAATAAAGATCTAAAATAGTACACAATGTTCAGTTTTTTTTATGCAATTCCTTGAGGTGGCACTACTTGTAACCTCTCAGTAAAGGATTTATAGAAAAAATTTTGATACCTTGCTGAATTTTGGCTTATTCTAGAGAGTGACCTTGTAGAGTGTGCCCCAAATATAATATTTATTGAATGAATCTAAAAATGTTACACAGAATAACACATATTGTACTCTAACCAATGCATTTGGTATTACTAAATTTGGATCTGCTATGAAGAATTTATGATGTTTTTACCCGAAATACATGTTTTAGACTAGTTTCAAGATTAGCCACAAACCCTATTTCCCATGGAGTGTAACTCCAAAAATACAATGAAACACAAGATGAATTTTTTACCACATATACTTGGATATGTTTCCTCAATTTCCTATCAATTTCACGGTCTTAATCATTATAGAAAAAAAATTATTGTGAAAATGGTGAGATGACCTGTAAATAACATACCTCAGAAAGCATCATCAAAAGAATTTATCCTCCCTTGAATTTCGGCCTTATTTTCTTCACCTTCCCTCTGAAATGTGGCTTAGATATCCTTTGGTTACCTCATTCACCTATAGATATTCAATATGCTCAAGTGTGATATAAAATGAGAGAGACTTGCCTCTTATTTATACTCTCCAAGTAGATTCCTTAAAAGCATCTTTTAGGTCACTTAACCCACTTATGGGTCACTTAACCTATTTATAGGTCACTTAACCCATTTCTAGGTCACTCAAATTATATCTAGGTCACTTAACCTATTTCTAGGTCACTTAACCCATTTCTAGGTCACTTAACCTATTTTCCTCATTTTTAGGGTTAGCCACATTCCATAATTATAAAGTTCTCCATTTCTTTATCATTTAAATATTCCTCCTTGACTTTGTCACCTCACTTTATAATCTTCTTTGATTTTGTGACTTCACTTTATTATATAAATAATCCTCCTTGACTTTGTAACTTTTTTTTACCATTTAAATAATAATTTCTTCTTTGCAAACTCTTTAACTTCTTTGACCTTTTGGGGATTCAAGCCTACATATGAGGGTCCTCCAACTTCATAAGGCCATAACTCTCAAACCGCGAGGAGTTATGTGACATTCCACATACCACCAGAAATTGCATGACATGTACTATCCATATAGAATAATATTACCTGCAAATATATAAAAACAAAGACCATTATACATGAAACAACTTTGGGCTCATTACCCAAACCTTTTTGCTACCAGATTTCACTACCAGACTTTCTTCAAGGGTTGACATCAATTAAAACCAACCTTAATCAACAATCTCCCCCTTTAGCATTGATGGCAATACTCTGATGCAATACTAAAATCATATCACTCATGCTCCCCCTAGAACCATGCCTTTGTCCTATGCATCTTTGTGACCATTTCTCCCCTTGGAATCATGCCTCTGTCTTCTGCATCTGATAAATCTCTCCCCCTTTGTCATCAATGAAAAAGGTATCTTTCCATCTAGGGTTTCTCCCCCTAACTGAATTTTCCTCTTTATGGTGATTCCCCATGTACATATAAGACATATAAGATAAGCATTCAAACACATTCATTTTGGAGTAGAAATAACTCCAAGTCTCTGGTGAAGATACTCAAAGGCTTCTCGTAGAAGTGGTTTTGTAAATATGTCTTCCACTTGTTCTTTTATGCCCACATACTCAACTCTGATGTTATTTTCTGCAACCTGTTCCTGTAGAAAGTGATACTTGATTGGAATGTGCTTCGTCTCGGAGTGCATTACCAGGTTCTCTGAGATACTGATGGTGCTTCTATTATCATAATATATTGAAATGGGCTCATCATAATCAACCTGTATATCTATCAAAGTTTGTTTCATCCAAAGAACATGTGTACAACATGTTGTTGCTACAATATACTTTGCCTCAATTGTAAATAGAGATACTGATGATTGTTTCTTGCTTATCCATGATACTAAACACTCACCCAAGTAGAATGATGCTCGACTGGTGCTTTGTCAGTCATCAATACAACCTACCCAATATGCATCTGTGTAGGCAGTAAGAGATATATCCTTTCCTTTTGGATACCATAATCCAAACTCTTATGTTCCTTTGAGATATCTGAAATTTCTCTTCACTGCTAACACATGTGATTCCTTTGGTGTTGCTTGAAATCGTTCCACCTGTCCCACTACCTACATTACATCTGGTTTAGATTCTATCACATATAGTAGGCTACCAATCATTGACCTGTATTACCTCTCATCTATAGACTTTGAATCATCATCTTTTCTTAAATTGAAACTTGTTTGCATGGGAGTGATAACTGGTTTGCAATATTCCATTCCGAACCTCTTTAGCATTTATCTGATATACTTGGTTTGAGAAATACAAATTCCTTGGTTGCTTTGACATATCTGAAGTCCCAAAAAGAAGGATAGTTTTGCAAGTAATGACATTTCAAATTCATTCTGCATATCCTTTGCAAATTTATGGATTAACCTATTATCATCACTACCAAAAATAATATCATCAACATAAACTTCAATTAATAAAATACTAGATTGACTTACCTTGATGTAGAGGTTGTTGTCTACACTTCCTTTTCTGAACCCTACCTACTGTAGATATTTATCTAGTCTAGAGTAACATGCTCTAGGAGCCTGTTTTAGACCATACAAGGCCTTCTTTATTTTGCACACATAATCTGCGTTCTCTGAAAACTAAAATTCTTTTGTTTTTTCAATGTAGACTTCTTCTCCAAGTTCCCCATTCAGAAAATCTGATTTTAGGTCCATTTGATACACTTTAATATTTTTGGAGTATGCATAAGATAAAATGAATCGAATTGCTTCCATTCTAGCAACTGGGGAAAATGTCTCTTCAAAGTTGATTCCTTCAACTTGTGCATATCCTTTACATACCAATCTGGCTTTGTTCCTTGTAACTTGTCCATATTATTTAAATTTATTCATGTATGCCCTCTTTGTGTCGATCACATTCTTATCCTTTGGTCTTGGAACCAATTCCCAAGTGTCATTTTTCTCTATTTGATCCAATTCTTCATCCATGGCCTTGTTCCAAAATTCATCCTTCCTAGCCTCTTCAAAATAGGTTGGTTCAATCATAGATGTGAGTGCTAGGTGCATTTGTTCTGGTGAACAGATTATTCTTCTATTATCAACTCCTACATCTTTGTTTCTGGTAATCTAGTCTGAAGGATGATTCTCTTGTACTCGTCTGTTAGGTGTTTTTGGAGTTACTTTCTTAACTTTCTCTTCTATTTCTGTCGGATCATCTTCATCTTCCACTTCTTTTTCATCTTTTGTTTCTTCTTCGTAAAGTTGTTCCATTGATTCATTTTCTTCTTCATTTAATTTTTGTCTACCTGTTTCATCAATTGTTACGTTGATGCTTTCCACCACTTTGTTCAATCTCAGGTTGTAACACTTGTATGTTTTTCCTGTACTTTAGTAACCAACAAGTACTCCTTTGTTCGTTCTTCCATCTTGTTTTTTGATGTAGCATTTGAAGGAGTTTTGTCAGTGTTGTTTCTAAGCATTACTTTGTTTTGAATGTGAACTGTTGTATGCACTGCCTAAGTCCAAAAAATATCTGTCAATTTTGAATCCATTAGCATTTTTCAAGCCATTTCCTATATTGTCATGTTCTTTCTTTCAACAACTCCATTCTATTGAGGTGTCCTAGCAACAAAGAATAGTCGTTTTATTCCATGATTGCTGCAGTAGTCCATAAATTCCTTTGAAGTGAACTCTCCTACATTATCAAATATCAAGCATTTGATTTTTGAAGCCATTTCATTTTCAACCATTTCCTTGTAGATCTTGAAGTTTTCAAAAGCTTCTGACTTATACTTGAGAAAGAAAACTGCGGTCATTATTGTATAATCATAAAATAATAACATAAACTATTTATCACTTTCTAATCCCTTTGTTGTAGTTGGTCCAAATAGATAAGTATGCACAATTTCCAGTGGTTTGGTCATTGAATATTCCTTTGATTTGAATCTGGTCTTTGTTTGCTTTGCATGTTGACAATGCTTGCATAAAGTGTCCATTGGTTTCATGATCTGGGACATTTCTCTGACTACTTCTCTTTTGCTGACTTTGACAAGGTTATCAAAATGTATGTGACCCATTCTTATGTTCCATAGCCAACTTTCATCTTCCTTTCCTAGACAACACTTTTCATTTCCAATTTCACTTAACACATATATGTTGCTTGAAGTTCTCATAGTTGTAGCAATCAATTTTCCTGAACCTTATTTTCTTATCTCACACTTTTTTGAATTGAAAGTAACTTTATGACCTTGGTCACACATTCGACTCACACTTATAATATTATGTTTCATATCTTCTACTAGTAGAACATTTTATGCCTTTGTATTCTTGCTCCCAATTTTGACTGTGCCTTTTCCAATGATTTTGGCTAAATCATCATTTCTGAAGGAGACTGATCCATTTCTTTCCTTTTGTAATGTAAGAAACATGTCTCTATCACATTTCATGTGTTTTGAACACAAGCTGTCAACATACCAACCACATTTCTACTTCTTAGCTTGTAGAACGACTGTGCATTCTTCATTGCTATACTGATCCTGCTTTCTTATCCATCTCATTTTCTGAGGTTCCTATCTGTGACTGGTGTTGTTATGTTGTGGTTCTCTAGGAGGGACTTTCATTCTGAAATATTTGGCCATGTGTCCAAAATTGTTACATTTGTAACAATCCACTTCAGTGCTCAAAGATTCAAACCTGTTGTAACTTCTTTTTTGTGTTTCACTAGGCCTTCTTGGATAACCCCTTTGTGTATGAATTTCAAATGTGTTTTTTTTCGTGTTGTTATCTCTTCAATTCACATATTTATGTACAAAATTATTACATGCATAACATAAACCAAACAAGATAGTTTGATACCTGGGAATTGAATATGTTCTGAAAGGAGGTACTCTTATGAATTCTTCTTCTTCCTGAGGCCTATCTGTCATTTGTTGATTCTGAAATTTGAATCTTGTCGATGGAGGAGTGTCCCTGTAATCTTCCTATTCCCCTTGATTTTTTCTGCAAATCTTTTTGGATATGTTTCTTGCTCTATTGTTTTGGAGCTTGATCTTTTTTCTTTCTGATTGTATCCAAGTTTGGACTTGTCATGATGATATTTTTGACTGTTGATAATGTCATCCAAAACTTTTGAGTTGTTCTTAATATTTTTCTTTCGAAGATCCTTTCTTAATGTGACAATCTCTTCTTCCAAATTTCCAATGATATTGTATTTTTCTTCTAGTTGTTCTCTGAGTGCTTCTTCAATTCTTTTGTCTTATTCTATTTGAACCTTCAAATTTGTGATCATTTGTTCTAGTTCTTGAGTGTCTTCTTTCTTGTCTAGTTCTACTTGTAGTTTCTTCTTTTTCTTCTTTTCTCTTCTGATAACTTCTATGGAACACATTAATTCCTCTCGGTAGTCAACTTCTGCCTCTTCAATTTCTTGTTCGACTTCTTCATATTCTTCTTCATCTTCTTCATATTCTTCTTTATCAGATTCTTATACTTCCATGAATAGAACTATTTATGTCTCACTGTCACTGAATTCATCTTCATATGATGATGAGATGTCTTCTTTGGTGCATAAGATTTTCTTGAAAACTTTCTTTGTGGTTCTTTTTCCTTTATATGTTTGTTTGTCTTTTGAGTAACCTTCATCATTTCTCTTTTTCTTATAAGGAAATTTGTTATACAAATGGAAATTAACATCACAATTAAAACGAATTAAAGGAAGCTTACCTCTATACCTATTGTTGGTTCCCTTGTTCAGTCTTTTGACAAAGTTGGCCACTTCTTCATCATCTTCTGAGACGTTACTACTTCTGCTATGTTCTTCTTTTTTCCCTCCCTTTTGCTTTGAATTTTTGGATGCTTTGAAGGCTGCTTCTTTGATATATGGATTTTCCTGTTTAGTTCTCATTCCATATGTTGTAAAGATTCCATGTAATTCATCCATTCTTATTGATTTTAGATATTATCTTTATTCTAGTGTTGATATCTTGGGGTCAAATCTCATAAAAAGAGATCTTAGTACTTTTTGAACAATTACAGATTCTTTGATTTCTTATCCTAATCCTATGATTTCATTTACTATTTTATCAATTCGTAAAAATTAAGATGCAATATTCTCATCTTCCTTCATCCTAATTTGTTCGAACTAACCTCTGTAAGTTTGAAGCTTTGTTGCTTTGACTTTTGAATCTCCTTCATAAATATTTTGAAGTTTGTCCCAAATCTCTTTAGCGGACTTACAATGTGAAACTTTGGTGAATATCATTTCACTAAGACCATTCAGAAGTGCATTTTTGTCTTTGGAATTATTTTGACTGACTTTCATTGCTTTGTCATTTGTTGGCGGAACTATTGGTGTTGTGTATCCATCTAAAATTGATTCCCAAATTTCAAGTCTATGTGCCTGTATATATTTTTTCATCCTTATGCTCCAAAATGCATACTTGTGTCCATTGAACTACGGTATTCCATTATTATACAAGTTGTTGTTCTCGATGATCTACCTTTCAGTGGTTAAACATATTTCTAAAGGAACCTACCCTAATACAAATTGTTGGATTACTGAGAGGGCGGGTGAATCAGTAATAGAGAGATTTAATACATTTTTAACTATATAATCCAAGTGTTATATCAATGTAGCATTTGTTGGAAATACTAAAACAACTGAGAGGGGGGGGGGTGAATCAGTTGTATATAAGATTAAACAATTTTATACTTATTAAACCATTATTAATCCTTCTTCATGTGGTCATCAACAATGTACAACATATGAACAATAAAAGTAAAAACCATCAGTCACACATGAAGTACACACAGAGACAGATTTTTCACGAGG
>JASDQU011100992.1:12970-30463 GCA_032191745.1 Picea mariana | reverse complement strand
AATGCAAAGACAATGTGGTTGCAGATGCACTTTCCCGAAAATATGAAGATGAGGGATCCCTTTTTTCTCTCTCCTTCATTGTACCAGATTGGCTCCAAGCCATTCGCCAGGAATGGCTACACGATCCCAAAAGTTCACATTTGATACAAAAGTTATAGTCCAATTATCCAGTTTCCCTAGGGTACTCTTATCTCCATGATGAGCTTCGATACAAAGGCCGTTTGTATTTAAGTAAATAGACAAAACTTAAATCCATAGTACTTTCTGAGCTTCACGCTACACCCACAACTTGGCACTCTGGGTTTACCAAAACCTATGATAGGGTCAAACATTCTTTTTTCTAGGATGGTATGAAACAAGACGTTCGTAATTTTGTAGCTGAATGTGATGTGTGTCAACGCAACAAGGGAGAAACAGTCAAATCTCCTGGCACACTACAACCACTTCCGATTCCACCTGTTATTTGGAGGGATATCTCTATGAATTTTATTATAGGCTTACCTAAATCGAGAAATAAATCAGTCATCATGGTGGTAGTTGATCGCCTTTCCAAGTATGCTCATTTTTGTTCTCTTCAACACCCATTCACAACATCCACCGTGGCTCAAATTTTCATGGATCAGGTCTTCAAGCTTCATGGCATGCTGCATTCTATTGTTTCTGATCGTGACCCAAATTTCACCAGAAATTTTTGGCAAGAACCGTTCAAGCTACAAGGCACCCAATTGCATCTCAACACAACTTATCATCCCTAGATTGACAATCAAACTAAAGTTGTCAGCAAGTGTTTGGAAACATATTTGAGGTGTTTTTCATTAGAAAATAAAAATCAATGGGCTCAATGGTTACCCCTAGCTGAATGGTGGTACAACACTTCATACCATACAACTACCCACATGACTCCTTTTGAAGCGGTATATGGACAAAATCCACCTTCAATTCTCTCATATTTCCCAGGTGTCTCGAAGGTCTAGGCGTTTGACCACACGCTTACAGTTCGAAAGGCTATTCTCCATAACCTCAAAGATAATTTTGTCATGGTCCATAATCGCATGAAGGAACAAGCAGATCAAGGTCGCTTTGAATGTCAATTTGCAGAAGAGGATCAGGTGTTTCTTAGACTGCAACCTTACAAGAAAAATTCCCTCAAGGCCGACCATTTTCAGAAGTTGGTGCCCAAATTTTATGGTCCTTATATCGTTTTGAAGCATGTGGGATAGGTGGCCTATCCATTATATTTTCCTAGTCATTCTAAGCTACATCTTGTTTTTCATGTTTCATGCTTAAAGAAGGTGATTGGAACTAAGTGCCAAACTCAAACCAACCATCTCGAGTTGGAGGAAGAAGGATCCATTTGGCTACAACCACAAGTATTTTTGGACCATCACGAGCATCGCCTACATCAGCGAACCATCAAGGAAGTGTTATTCCAGTGGAAAGATACAACTCTAGCAAATGCCACTTGGGAACCAACTACCATTCTGCAACAATTTCAACATCTCAAGCCTTGAGGACAAGGCTGTTTGTAAGGGGAGGGACATGTTAGGGGCCTAACCCCTCACGTAGGTAGAACAATATATTCAGATGTAATAAAGGTCAATATGAATAAGGTCTTGCAATAAGGTAGAATAATTCGAATGTAAGAAGACCTAGTAGAAGCTTCCACTTCTAGAAGGATCTTCCTCTAGATGGTTCTTTTGATAGACATATTTAGTATAAATAGGAGTCGAGGGTATAAGAAGCCTAGCTTGGATATTATTGTAATAGAGCTATGCTCGACTGGAGGTTTCCCCCTCAAAGAGGCAAGTGAACATTTCTCTCAGAATCAAAGTGCTCTTTCTGGTGTTATTCTAATATCATTTTAGCATTATTGTGGTGTTGTTATGGTTATATTGTTGTTTATCTGCCATTTCTATCATTTTATTTCTGTTTTGCATACTTTTTATATCTGGAATATTACATTGATGAAATGAGAAAGAGTTCTACAAGAATTTGACTATGATGACAAACATTGATGGTTAAACATGAATGTAAATGGAAGAAGAATAAGTAAATGGATTTTAAGAGTAGGTAATGAGGTGGTGTGGTTTCTTGGAATTGACCTTAGTTCTAAGTTATCGGCATTAGTGTTTAGGAGTTATATGAGGTTTTATAATATAGTATTTAAGGTGTAAGTATTCTAAATTATAGGGGTTGGAGTATAGAGTTTATAAAAATTTAGGCTCGAGAGTTATAGAAAAAAATGGTCATTATAATTGGGGTTAAGGATTAAGGGTTCTAAGTGTTAACTATTAGGAGTTATTTAGGATATGTGTTAAATGATTATATACATTAGATGTTAGGAATTATTACAGTATTAAAATGATAAAGACAAAGGGGTAAGATACGTTAGTGAGTAGATGAGAATGGGTTAAAATTGTTATGTTTTATTCAAGTTAGTTTTTAAAGATGTTTTAAGTTATATGGATAAGGGTTATATGCATTACCAATTATGATGGCTAGGGGTTATCAATTATTGGAAAAGGTGGTAAGGGGTTAGATTAAAGGTTATAATGACCAAGAGTAGTAAGTTTTTGACAATTAAGGGTACATGGGATAGGGTTAAGGGACTATGGAGGTTATGGTTTATAATGTTATATTAGTTATGGGTTGGGGTTTATTGTTTATAAGGATTAGGTGATATGGGTTAGGATTATAAATGTTATGATTTATAGATATTATTGCAAATAAGATTTAGGTATGGTATGGGTTATATTTTTATGACTTACTATAGTTATATGGATTAGGGTTTATAAGTAATAATGCTTAATGGTTACCGGTTATAAGGGTTGTCTATTTTGGGTTCTACATGATAGGGATTGGGGATTATATGGATGAAGTTTTATGGCGTTTGGTGTTAATATTATGGGGTTTAGACATGTTAAGTTTTAAGTATTATATTATTTCAATATCACATGTTATAATGATCATTGGGGATAAGATTAAAATGATATGGGGTTTAAGAGTTAACAATGTGGTTTGTAATATATAGAGGGTAGAGGGATGGCAGAAGTGGGGGGGTAATTGGAGATCACAAAGGAAATAATGTAGCATATTTTAACAGGGGGCTTGGTGAGGCATAAAACAATACTACCGAGGAATATGCCATGTGGCAAGAAAATAGGATAGAAAAAGAAAAAGGACTTCAACAAATCGTCACTCTTGGTGACTCCATGCTTGTTGTTAGGGTCATTCTCAAATGTTCCAACATAGACACCAATTTATTCAAGGGACTAATAATTTTCATCTTAATCCTCCTTGAAGGGTTTTAAGATAGGATAATTTACCACATCCTTCGATAAAACAATCATGTGGCATATCAATGGGCCAAATATGGAAAAACCTTGGAGAAGGGGTGTTAGAAGCAAGTAGTATAAGTGAATATTTTTTCATTCCTTGATATTCTGATGGGGTTAATGAGAATTTAAGATAGGTGGAATCATATGCAAACTTTATGTCATTTGGCATGAAGGTTGGTACACTCAATTTATTTGTTATTTATTGCTCTATTAATCGGTGTCTTGTGTGAGGGTTGTTTTATTGGGAATTTGAAAGAAGCAATGGTGTTAGAGTTCATATTTTGTGATGGTTCTTAGTGTCTAGGAAAGAGGTAATAGAGGTGTTTTCAGAGTCTGATGATGTGTTCTCTTCCTTCATTGGCTAGACCCCCCTATGGTCTTCAGGTTTTTCCCCATTCTTTAATTGTTTTTCATTTATGGGTTTTTGCTTCTCTGTATTCAAATTCGATTGAGTCTATCATGTTAGTTGGGGATAATGGTGTGGAAAGTAGTGTTTTTATGGCATCTATCTATTCAAACATTGGGGGTTCTCCTCTGTTCTCAAATGTTATTTATGTTGACATTGAGTGAGTTTTTTGGGTAATCAAAGGGTTTCAGTTTCGAGTTGTATGCTTTGCTTTCTCAACCACTCCTAGTTCTTCTCTAAATGTATATTTTACAACCATTGGCAATTTGGTTCTATCCAATTTTGAATTTGCAAGTGATTGTGGCTTGGCTTTCATTTCAGTGGGTTGCAGAGGTGCTTTGTTCAGAAGTACAATGTAACCTACCTTGAGGGATATTAAGAAAATATTTCAATGCCTTGAAGATATTACATAATCCAATAAGATTTCTCTCCAACAGTTGAAAATCAAGGTGGAGAAACCCTCCCATTGGTTGAATAAAGACCTATTTTCATCATTTCGAAAGTAGTTTTCACAAAAAAATCCATGAGCACAAGCAATAGATTTAAATGGTGTGTTAATAAAATACATGATGTTATTATCATAGACAAGATTATTTGATATAATTCATACTATTCAATTTAATATAGTTAATAAATTCCATCATCAAGAGGGTTTAAGAATCAAAGCTATATCTAGGAATACTGAATTTTTTTGTGTTCACCCTTCTTGTCTTCACCATCACCTTTGGATTCATCACCACCCTTGTTATCATAATCCACTCATTCCTTTTTGTTTTCTCCACCATCTTTGTTCTCCCCACTACCATCATTATTGACCCCATTCATTATTTTAGACCCACCTTCTTTCTTAACCCCGATCCTTTTATCCTCTTCCTGATTGTCTCCATCCTCCCTCAAACTGATCTCTTCTCTTCAAAGTTCAAGCTAATACATTACACTAATTTTTTCAATGCACATGTTTCAAGAATGAGTGAAATTTCATGCAAATAATTGGGTTGTCTATTTCAATGCAATAAGTTCACATGATTTGATAAAATCCTAGAAGGGGAAAGCTTCATTAAACCTAGAAAAACCCCACATATCAAATAAATCTGAAATAAATGAAATATAAGGCCCCAAAATCCAACAAATGATATCCTGTGAATATATAAATAAATACCCACAAATATGGGTTGAGAAAAAATATAGTAAAGTCACTTTAAAACTAGAGGTCTCTTCCATTAAAAGTCTATCATAGAGTATATGTATACTGTGAGACCTAAACCTTGCATATAAACTAAATTAAAATACTTGAATAATGAAAAAAATTGTAAATGACTATAACTCATGAGTGACATATACAATTAAAAATATCATTTAATGCGAGAAACATCTCTGAGATTTTGAAGGAAACCCTTATAAATAATATACATATATGATATGAACTTCATCCATTCATGGAGAATTTACTTATTGTTCCACCATCTCCTATGTAGGTAATTTTTTCCTTTCAAGGAATAGTTCATGGAAATACTGATTATAAAATCCTCTATGCACCTATTCAATTCCTCATTGGACATGGAAATTTATTCTCAACAACAATTAAATTACTTGAAGAAGAAGAAGGATTTTCATTAGGAGGCCTTCTAGTTTTCTCCATTAAGACTCATGAGGAGATGAAGAAATATCTACATTGATGTAATTAGGGCACAAATTGAGTGTCTTCAAGGGAGCCAAATTCTATAATTGTGAGTTCACTAATAAAATTTTATCTGAAATCAGACCCAAAGATAAATCAATCCTAGTTACAATGTAGGGATATTTGACACCTTTCCAATGGTATATCATATGCCTAGTTTCAAGTCATGGTTGTTGAGAACTAACTTTCACAAGACCAACACTAGTTTCAAGGCAATAGTTTGTTGACATAGGTTCATAGTTTAAACAGTTCTATTGATGGGAACCATAATAGACAATTATATTTTTTAGGCTGTATCATACAGTGTGGAATTTCAACAACTTATCATTTCACAAATGTTCTTCGGATAATCCACAGTTTGTATCATTTCGTCGTCGATGTTTCGAATCCGAATCAGGATTCATCATCAGGACTAATCGTCTGATTAGTCCTGATGATGGATCCTGATTCGGATTCGAAACGTCGACGATGAAATGATACAAACTGTGGATTATCCGAAGAACATTTGTGAAACTCCTCACCACAGAAACTTGAAAACAACAACTTATCATTTTCCACATTTTGATATAAAATTATTTTCTTAGAGTTGTCATGAGTGTCTGAACTAGTTTAAAGAGTGTGTTCTGTGCATCTTTCCTAGTATATTTTTTGGGCAATTGAATTGTTGATGATATTGTAGCTTTGGGAGGTATTCTCGTAAGAGGCCAAGCTGTCAAGCATATGGGAATCTTCATCGGCAGTAGTTTAGACTTTCGTTTTAGCAAAATCAGCCTTGGAATGAGGCTAGGGCCTCATGGGAAAGTTGATGGGATTTGTGGGCTTGTGTGGGGGTTCCACACCCACAAAGAGGATTAAAATATTCTAATTAATTATTGAGTTTAGAATGGGGTGTCTAAACTCACTCGTTGGACTTGTAAATAAAGGATAGAGGTCATTGTGACATTTGATAAATGTGGCATGATGGAGTTAGCATAAGTGAGTGATCACTTGTGCTAGGAGGCTTGGTGAGTTCAACAAAGGGATATTATGCAATTGTGGCAAATATGGCCTAGGAGAGAGGCAGTTGCAAAAGGAAGAAATTTTGTGAATCGTACGAAAGTGCCCGTATTGTTTTTCATACATGTACATAGGTTGTAGTGGGAATAGTCACGTATGTACGCAGGTTACAGTGGGAACAATCACGTATGTATGCAATTTGTGGTAGGCACAGTCGTGTATACACAGGTTGCAGTGAGGCACAATCATGTATGTACATGGGTTGAAGTGAGGTGAATTCCGTACATCCGTACAATTGTTTTTTGGGCAGGAGAAGGTCTATACAGACTAACATCATCAGTAGTACAAGAGTGACATTAGCAAGCCGTACATGTGGTTTGATACAAATTTGTGGGCAGAGGAAATTTCCAAGGATTTGTTGAGGTTTGGTTTTCTAATTTTTTTGGTTATTATAGGACAAGGTTGTCCTCAGGTTTTTGGTGGATTTGTATTGGACAGGAGGGTTGGTTTTGCCCTTAGAATTTCTGAATTGATAAAGTTACAGAACAAAATTTTGTGTCTCATGTGTATTAATGATTAATCTCTAATCTTGTTGTTTCCACTGCATATATTTTCAGTCAATAATTTTCAGTGTAAAATTGTTCACTGATAATAGCTAGGGTTTACTATTTGCTCACTAGGAACCAGTTTTCAAATCTGAAAATTAGTCACAAAGATTTACATGTGAAATTGATATGGTTTCATAGCTTGGGATCTGAAGAGAAGGGATCATATTGAGACACATAACTGCTAGGCTTGGTTGCATATTTCTTGTTTATGTTCGAACAAGTCACAGTTGATAGCTCTGAGAGGGACTTGTAGCAGTGTTGAGGAGTTAGCTCTTAGAGGGAGATATAGTGACTGTTGTAGGTGGAAACATGTTATATGGTATCTGGTTTGAGACATGGAGCATACCATCCAAACAAGGAGTTGTGGATTATTGCATCTCAATGGTGTGGCAGGTTGGGAGTTCTGGTGGATTGGCAAATAGACCAGATCACAAAAGTGTGTTTTGTGGCAGATTTCCAACCCTATGTATGGAATTCCATAGACTTGTGTACTTCATGTGCCTCACGTACACTCACGCATGTATATATGTTGCAGTAGGCACAGTTGTGTATACACGAGTTGTAGTGAAGCACAATCGTGTATGTACGTGGGTTGAAGTGAGGTGAATCACGTACATCCGTACAAAGTTTTTTTGGGTAGGAGCAGGTCTGTACATGTTTATGTCATAAGCAATACATATGATATTAGCAAGCCGTACAGGTGGTTTGTTGCATATTTGTGGGCAGAGGAAATTTCCAAGGATTTATTGAGGTTTGGTTTTCTAATTTTTCTGGTTATTAGAAGACAAGGTTGTCCTCTAATTTTTGGTGGGTTTGTATTGGCGAGGAGATTTGTTTTTTTCCTTAGAATTTATGAATTGATAAAGTTATAGAGAAAAAATTTGCGTCTCATGTGTATTGATTATTAATCTCTAATCTTGTTGTTTCCACTGCATATATTTTTAGTCAATAATTTTTAGTGTAAAATTGTTCACTGATAATAGCTAGGGTTTACTATTACATCACTAGGAAGCAATTTTCAAATCTGAAAATTAGTCACATAGAGTTGCATGTGAAAATTGATATGGTTTCATAGCTTGGGATCTGAAGAGAAGGGATCATATTGACACACATAACTGCTAGAGTTGGTTACATATATTTTTTTTTTTTATGTTTGGACAGGTAACAACTGATAGCTCTGAGAGGGAGTTGTAGCAGTGTTGAGGAGTTAGACCTTATAGATATCTATAGTGACTGTTGCAAGTGGAAACATGTTATATGGTCTCTATTTTGAGACATGGAGTAGACCATCTAGACGAGGATTTGTGGACTATTGCAGCTCGATGGTGTGGCAAGTTGGGAGTGTTGGTGGATTGGAATACATAGCATATCACAATATTATGTTTTGTGGAAGATTTCCAACGTTATATATGGACTTCCAGTGACTTATGGACTGTGACTTATTACTTGACTGGTAAATCATTCTTTCAATAGTTATGTGTAGTATCCTTCTCCAAATTTCTAGTAATAACATTATTGGTCACAATAGTAATAGGTTTCAATACCATATTGTTAATATGGTAAAAGTAGTACATCTTAGACACTGAGCAATTTGATTTCAAATAATTAGATTTTCCATATGCAAATTTATAGTCTATTTGAAAAACGTTTTTGTTGATGGTATTCATGACCAAAAATCTTTTGTTATTTGTATCCCAATTGCATTCATCCATTCTTGAGTTAGAATCTTAACTGTAGATGAAAATTTTCCCAATTATCAATTGCCATAATTGTGCGCAATACATAAATAATTGTCTATTACAATAGGAGTCAAGAAAAAATTATCATGTTACACTTGAATCGAAATGCATAGTGAGCAATTCCTTTTAATCAAAGAGTAAAATAGACCTTTTTTCTTGGTAAATAATGGAGTATTTGTAATTATAATTCAAGAGTTGTAGAAACATAGAAAAATAGATCACAAGTCATCCATTTAATAAATCTCTAATGTCTTGTGTACTGAAAATATAAACATACATTGCTTTGAAAGGCCATGAGCCACACACATAAATTACCATAACACAATATTTCTTGAGAATACATCTTTTCATTTCAAATTTAAAGCTAATATCCTAGGCTTAAGTTTCTCAAATTTTCTTGACAAAATGAGATATTAGACTTAAAACTTAATCTTCTTGATATTAATTACACTTAGAGATTGAAAATTTTGCATAACACAATTCACTTTAGACATTTTCCAGATTCTATAAAATAAAGGCAAAAAATTAGAAATATAGTGTATTTACATGGGTTGAGCTATTCATCAAGTGTTAGGTGTCCCTGGTTTTCAATTTTTGTGGTTTTTGGAGTCTAGTTATTTAGATCATCCCCGCCATGTCAGTTGACACCATACTAAGATAATATATTTTCTACCATGAACTAGGTGTCTTCAAGAATGTTCTCAATTGATATCAACTTAAATTATATATGCCTTGTTGTTTCATGTTGAGGATTCTCCTCCCTTTGGTTAGCCTACTCTATTCTCTATTATGTATTCTCTTTAATATCAACCAAAAATCCAACACCAAGCTCCCACTTTCTATGATCTTCATTGATCCTTTTTTGAAGCGTGTCAACCAAGATGAAGATATTCTCTTTCATTTCCTCCATAAATTTATCATTGTCCCTCACTATACCTATAAACATGCCTCAAATTGACCATTATGTGTCCATTGGTTCTTGAAATATTGAGCAACTTCCTTGGGTTCTTCATTAGTCTAGGGTAAAAATATGGACAACCCTTCATTCTTGGGTGACTCTCCATCCCTTGTGCCTTCGTCTCCTTTTATTTAAATCCTCCACTTTCTCTCTAATAATTAATGAATGAGGGGTATAATATATTAAGTGGTGCATGGTTTAATTAATTTTTAGTAACCATATCTATTTCTTATTGGGTATGTGTTATATTCTTTGCACTGTTATCCCCACACTGTGTATGTTGTGACAACCGCATTGAGGGAGGGGGTCACAAGGGGGTTCGAAGCCCATGGATTTTTTTTGAGGGGTTGTTTTTGGTCTATTTTTGGGTGTTATTTTGTTCCATTGTATTATATTTCTGGTTAAGGAATCTAATATGGGTTGACAAATTAAGGTTTATGACACCGTAAAATCATATATATTATATTCTAAATGGTGAATTTAATACAATGAGAGTTAGAGGTGTGGTTCTAAACATTTGTTGGTTTTCCTACTTAAGTGTTTCCAATGTAAATTTATTAGTGCTATGCGTGAATGCTATTGTTTCCTTTTTGTTTTATAAAGAATATGTATGTGCATTTCTATATTATAAAGGTTTAAAATGTACATTTGGTATCAGAGTAGTTATTGGCTTCAGGGGGATTCCTTTGTTGCTAAGGGTTAGATTATCTTGGGTCTGTGATAAATTTGGTTTTAGTGGTATGTAGTGGTGATTCTAGTGGTGAAAGAGAATGACGAGTAGTTCTAAAATCAAGAAATTTAATGGTCAAATCTTTGAGCTTTAGAAGTTTAATATGGAGGATATTCTAGTAGACAAACAATAGTGGGTCATTGTGGATCCTAGTATTGCACCTACAATTATGTTGATGGAAGAATGGATGAAGTTGAATAAGAAGGAAAAATCACAATATGTGTGTGCCTTTCATATTCATTTTTATTGAATGTATTTGGAGAAGCTATAGCCAAGTTGTTATGGAATAAGTCTGGGGATTTGTATCAATCCAAGTCCCTAGTAAATAATTTTTTTCTTCGAATGAAGCTATATCCCTAAAAAATGAATGATGGAGTCTCAATGAAAAAGCATCTAAATTCCTTCAATATCATGGCAAGTTAGTTGTTGTCTATCAAAATATAATTTTTTGATGAAGATAAGTGCATTAGTTTACTATGTTATTTACCATATTCATGGGTTATTCTGGTTGTAGCTATTGGGAGTAATGCAACCACATTAAATTTTGATGATGTGGTTTCATCCTTGTTATCAGAAGAAATGAGGAGGAAAACCATGGATAGTCAAAGCATGAATTCCTTATCTATAAGAGGACATTCCCTAGATAGAAATAAAAATAATTCCTTGAGTGGGAGATCTCAAATAATTCCTCGAGTGGGATATCTAGAACTAGCGATAGATCTAAATCTCCTGGAAAATGCTTAAGGAAATGTGGTAAAATTGGCATTACAAGAAGGATTGTAGATCTAAAAGTTTTGAGAGAGGGAAAGGATCTGATGATGTTCCTTCAACAAAAGGGAATACCCCCTTAGAGAAAGGAGGGTATGTGTACTTGGATTCTTCAAGCACACATGCAGATCATGATGTATGAATGATTTCTTAAGTTGCTTATTTTCATATCAATGCATATATGGATTTGTTTTGTGAATATGAAACATATAATGGAGGTGAATTTTTCCTAGGGGATGACTCGAAAACCAGAATAATAGGAGAAGGAAAATTAAGTTGTTTTTCAAGGAGGATTAGAACAGTCCCTAGGGTTTTGCACATTCCATATTTGGATAGAAACTTGATATATGCAAGTAAGATGAGTGATGAAGGTGTACTTGTAGTGTTTGAAGAGGAAACCTAAAAAATAATTCAAGGACCAATGGTGTTGATGAGGGTATTTTGGAAATGGAAATATGTACAAGATATTGGGAAGCACTATCAATAATGAGTCTAAAAAGTATGTTGTTTCTGAGTGTGGAAATGAGGAATACCAAACCCCTATGATCTCTGGAGAAAAGGCAATGAAGTGGCATCAAATACTATGACATGTTGGAAATAAGTGCCTTCAAGCACTACACGATAAATGCATGGTTAAAGGTATGCCTAATTGCACACTGGATTTTGATTTATGTGAGCATTACATATATGGTAAACATAATCTAGTAATATTCTCATTTGGTGCTACAAGAGAAAAGATAATATTAGATTTAGTACACAATGATGTGTTTGTAATTGTTCTTGTTCCATCACTAGGTAAATATGTGTACTATGTTGTGTTCAATGATGATTTCTCAAGGAATACATAGATTTATTTCCTTCGAAATAAATATAAGGTCTTTGGTAAATTTAAGGAGTCTAAGGCTCTTGTGGAGAATCAAACATAGAATAACATAAAGGTGTTCAGGATAGATAATGGCGGAGAGTTTTGTGATAATGAATTTGAGTAATTTTATAAGAAGTGTGGTATAGCAAGACAAAATAATACTCCATACAAACCTTAATAGAATAGGGCTGAAAAAAAGATGAATAGGACATTGATGGAAAAATAAAGGAGCATGCTTAATGCTGTTAGGTTAGGACAATAATTATGGGTAGAGATAGTGGGTACTACATGTTATTTGTAAAATAGATCATCCTCATTAGTGTTGGTGGAAAAAAATCCACATGAGGCATGGACTCGTAAAAAACCCTTTCTTGAACATCTTATAGTTTTTGGTTGTGATGCTTATGTACATGTTTTTGGTTGTGATATGGTCATCATTATCAATGGATATATGGTATTGTCATTGAGACAAGCCCGTGAATTATCTAAATCTTATTGTGCAGTCATTGTCTTCTCCCTAGGACTATAACTCTGTTAATTTCATGTGTGAGCTTGATTGCATGCATTCATATTAATGTTTGTATATCTGAAACAAAGAGTGAAAGCCCTGATTTAGTCTGAGAATATTAATGGTTTTTAAAGAGTTCACTACACATATTACCAAGATTTACAATGATCTCATGAAGAAAGGAGAGGTCTTCGATATTGTGTTAGTATACATTGACGATGAGGAAGAAGACTTTAAAAAGTATCATGTAAGCATGCCATGGCTTGTTCTTCCATTTGGAGATAGGATTCGGTCTAAACTGCATCAACACTTTCAAATTAAGTGTGTCCAAACCTTGATTATTATAGGTCCTTATGGAAAGTTCATTACATATGATGGAAATTGTGCAGTGTCGATCCATGGAGCCAAGGCTTATCCCTTCATTGATAGTCACCTTTCAAGCCTGCAAAGGGAGATGGATGAGGTAGCCGAGAAATATAGTAGTGGTTGGATTGGACAATGATGATTGATTGAGAGAAGATGAGACGATTCATAATCATTTCGGGTTTGGTTGGAAGTTGACTAGAGTCAACACAAACACAGACTTGAAGAGTTAATTCAAATCCACCCTTATATTTTTTGTGTCCACCGTCGATTGGATCAAATGGTCCACAATAATTTTGGGTTTGGTTGGAAGTTGACTATATTCAACATGAACTCAGACCCAAAGCTTTTATCAAAACCATTTTATACCACTTCGAGTCCACCATTGATCAAGATCGGACAACCCTCATTATTTCACATTATGTTGAGTATTGATCGGAGTCAAAATAGACTCAAACGCGAAAATATAATTCAAATACACATGTATATTATTCATCCACCATATACTAGAGAGACTATAATCAACAGTGATATGGGCTTGACCAATTTTTTACCTCGTAAAAACTAGGAACCATTTCTAGATCTAGAACCAAAAGAATGTTTGATGTTCCTACAACTAGTGTAATTGTTAGCATGATATAACAACTCACGATGGTTAATACTATGCTTATTTGATTAAATAAATTGTGATGACAGAACATAATGATGATGAACAATATATCTGGGAAATCACAAGCCAATGGAAGATAAGGAAGTTTTAGATGATAAAAAAGGAGCTTAGATCAGTTAGAAGTTCCATCCAAAAGGTTGAAAGATATAACCTCTCTGATCAGCACCCAAGTGTTCCATTGCAACTACAAGGTTTTTAGAAAGTGAAGGGATAAGTGTTGAACAACTTACAAGGGATTTGGAGATTGTTTAATTAAAGTTCAACTATTAATGACAAAATAAAAATTGCAACGTTATTGTTATAACTAAATGAAGAGGTTCAATGGTTCTATTAAAAAGACACAATGGTACAATGACATACCTATTGAAAGATTATATAAACAAAAAAACATGGTGAAAGAAAATTGTTTTTATGAACTAATTTAGAAGATAAAAAATAGAAGCAGAGTCCAAGAAAGATATGAAACCTAAAACATACACACGAATTGAGGGTGGAAGGGAGGAGCATGGGAGGATTGGGGTCCTCTACAAGTTGAATCCTGAAATAGGGAGTTGCATCTTCCCCGAGTTAGTGCTTGAAAACAAGAGGATTGGAGTCCTCTATAGGTTAGCCTGATTTACAAGGAGTTGCTATTTCCTCAAGTTGGTGCTTGGAAAACAGGGGATTAGTGTCTCCTTGAGTAAAATAAGAGATAATGGTGTCTCTTACAAACTGTAACTTGTAAATGAAATGTAATTTTTATGATTATTACATTTAAAATTCAAATTTCTTTAAATTCTTGTTGATAAATTGTTATAAATTAATAAAGAATTAATTTAATTTGAAAAAAAAAGAAATATTGATTCACCCCCCTCGACAGTATTGAACAATGTAATGCTCTCGCCATTACAACAACAAGCGGCGTACAACAAGATTTTTTTTTTTTTAAAAGACGCGTGATGTAAATAAAACATCATAATGAACAACAACATCAAAGACATTCGATTTCATAAACCATCAAACTTAAACCACAATTAAGCATGGCACACGAACAAACATTCGCATAGAAAATCATAGGCCCCAATAAACCCAAGGCGCAACAATAAATATCAGTTATTTCCATCGCGTAGCTCCTAAACACAAGGTGCTATCATTTTTCAGAGAAAATTTCATTTTGCGCAAGAAGATTAAAATCTTAGAGCCAACAATCGCAAACCTAAATTCTATTCGAGCGAGTAGTCCAAAATCTAAACATACATTACATTAACTTTTTAGTGCACGCAAAGAGTCTAATTTACTCAACTAGACCTTCCTCACATTATTGAATTGCATGCGAGCATTCTATCCATTTTTCCCGTCATTTATACATCATCAATCAAGTCGCATGAGAAATCGACTTAATTCACCATGCTTAAGGGAGATAAATGACAAAGATTCTATGACAACTTCAATTTAAGGGCGCAAGTAAAACAACTTATTTCAAGGTGTGTGCGTGATCTGTTTACTGACTTAAGTTTAAACCAACATCAATAAAAAACTATGGTGCAAGGGTAACCATCATTGTTACCAACATTCGTCAACATTAATTATTAGTTGTGCACGAGAGTAAACAATCTTAGAACATTCACAAGTCAATTTGTGTAAGGGCACCGAGTTAATTGGCATCTACTCCAACGCCAGAGTGATCAACCTTAAGATTAAAAGTGCTAGAGAAGGATTAAGAAGCTAATGCACACTTACTTAAATTAACATGCTCAGAACAAATTGTTACTAACTTAACATGCATCACCATTAATGGAATGCGCACGAGTAATCTAGCTAGAACATGGTACATCCATTGATAATCCAATGCACATGCAATCCCACTTATTACAATACAACATAAACAATGATGCAAGTTAAAATTTCATTAAATTAAGGCGCCAAAAAGATGATCAAGTTTTTAACTAAACACTCATTGATATTGAAAGATCAAGTACAAGAGGATCTATCCAAAATTCGCAACACAACAACTTCCCAACGCTTATCATACATTAATATCACGTAATAAGGCCAACTTCAAATATGGTCAACATATTATTCAACAACCTAATCTCGTTAGGTATTATGGTATTAAAGGTGATGGACCATATAAATAAGAGATAAAGGTGGAATGACCATAGACCAAAATCATTAAATTGATTAAATATAATGTTGTTATTTAATGGAATTCAATCCCATAGTTCTTAAATAAAAATGATTATGATTATATTAATTGGAGCTCAACACAATTAAATCAACGTAACAAATTCACACAATTGTAGACGTCAATTGAACGATTAAGGACATCCCAATGATCACTCAATAAACCATTAGGTTGAACAATTGAGAAGCATCTAGTTTTCCAAAAATAAACAATATCTCAGTGTTCCATTAATGACAATTAATAAACTATATTCAATTTCCAGTTAACACTTATGAACGAATATTCAATTTTCCATTAATAGACCATTAATAAACAAAATTTCAATTCCCAGTTAATAATTAAGAAACAATATTTTTGTTTTCCACTAATAAACAAATAATAGACAATCATTCAGATTTCCATTACCCCGACACCATTAATCGTGGAACATAAATTTAAGCATTTAATTCAGATTTCCCAGCGCAATTATAGTGGCACAAAATTTTAATTCATATTTCCAATAATAAACAATAATAATCAATAATTCATATTTCCCATAGAAATTTAAGCATTTAAATTAAAAAAAAAACTAATGGTCTAAAATCAATGCTCAGTCGTAGAAGGAATATATGGCGCGGTAAGGTAAATTTTTTAATATAAAACAAAACTACAGGTCTGAATTCAACCGCCCTTGAGACATTCAGAATATTGGCCAAGTGAGGATAATTCTCTTATTTCATGGGTTAAATGAATCTTAAAACTGAACTATAAATTCACTGTCATATAATTCCATCGGAATTATATTCTTCATTAACACTGCAACTGAATTTTAGTTCTATATCATATTTGCAACACATCTAAATCTAAGCTGAAATAAAAATTCATCTAAATTATAACTTGCCAACTACTATCCAGAAATTCAGTACAAGATTCATCAACATCGATATTCATATACAGAGAAATTTTAACTAAATTACTAATAAACAAAATTACACCTTTGAATAATCCAAAGTCGTTGTCCCCCGCTTGCACTCCATCTAGCTCCTGCTTGCTAATTGGTGCGACCTCACCAGTACCTCCCAGCCAACACTAGGGGTACTCTTCTTCCCTCTGAGCCCCCTGAGTCACAAAGGGGCCTCGCTCACAACCATATATTCTAGCTCCCAACTCGCCTTTCAAGGTCAATCTACCACTAGTTATCCGAGCTGGGTATCCCAACTCCCATAAGAAAAATTCAGTCAAGATAAAATTCGCAGCGTAACCTTACGCATACCAAACGTGATCCATACTCCTCCTCCGTCATCCTTTTTATAGAGTTTTCTTAGTGATTAGTTTCCCCAAACCATCTTTAGATTATTTTTATTAAATTTAATTAGGATAAACCTCCCCCATACACATGTCACATGATCCCTTAGTGGCACCAGAAAATCAATTTATTAATTAATTGAATTTGCCTATTTCCCTCACCCACCTAAAAACGCTCCTCGGTGTCCCTTTATTCCATTACATTTCTTAAATGAATTATGTCTTACTTAAAGCCTAGTTAAGTTCATAATTAGAAAGTTCCAAAGGCTAGATTCCCTACTAAGTTAGACATTCCCTTTTTTATTTAAGTTTCCCTTTTTCTTTTAAGTATCCCCCTTTTTTTAACTAAGTTCAGAATTAGCAAGTTTAGACAAAAACAACCATTTACCCCTTTTAATAATTAAACCTTTATTAAATT
>JASDQU011100990.1:36283-60832 GCA_032191745.1 Picea mariana | reverse complement strand
TCTCTCTTTGTGGACACCCCCATTGGTGTTATGATTAAGATCTGAACAAGATCCCTAGACCCACCCCTAACATACATGTTTATCTCAACACATCTTTAATTACAAAGGAATGAGAAATTCAATAAGTGGGTATTTTTTTGGAATATCCTATTTGATTAAAGATCCATACCTACATATACAATATCTCTTTCAAAAATACATTTCATATAATAAATCAATTAAATTTGTCCTCATTAAATATCCTCCTTAAAATACATTACTACTATTTTGAAGATGCATTTAATATGCATTCATCTATTATTATTATCATCATCAAACTATAAACATTTTGCCAAAATGAAAACCTACATATACCACAATACCTTTACTATCATTTTGAAAATATATTCAATATGCATTCATCTATCATTATCATGTTATGAAATTAGAATCGTTTTGTGAGGACGAGAGGCATACATATAGCACACTACTTTTCTTGGAATTCCAATTTCCATGTTATATCTATAAAAACAATGCAATAAAGTTCCAAATTCCCTTTTATCTCTATAAAGACCATCCAATAAAATTCCAAATTCCCTTTTATGTGTAAACATGGTGCAAAAGCTATGATTCAAAGAAATCAGCAATGACATGGAGAATGCAATCTTCTTGTTGAACTCATTTGCAACATGATGTTCACTTTAAAACATATTTATATTCAAGCACTTGCATGATGGCCTTTCCTTTATTCCCTCCACTAAACATTGTGACGACCAATAATAATTACCACACCACAATGTAATATAATCTGAAGCTCAACCAAAGCTCATATCAAGAGAATCCCGTGCAATCACCGACCTATCTCAATACTTAGATGGCATCAATGTATCAATGTATGTACTAACCTTTAAGGTCCACTAATGTGATAATAAAAGCACACACGATATTCTATGGGCTCCACACAATCGTCCTATTGTTTTTATTTTGTTCTCATAGTTTCTTTATAATTTGTGTTGGAGCTTTGTGAGCATTTTTGAAGTGATGTAGAATTTCTAATTTTTCTATAATGCAATAGATTGATGGCAACTTTGTTCATTGTTGTTTCACTAAATGTTATTTGTTGATGTATTTTGAGTATCAAATAGTTAACACTATCACAAAATAACCAAACAAGAACATAACCCAAGGAAATGTTTCAAAACAAGGAACTAGCCACGAAAGGAGTAACACAGTGAATTTTAACTTATATATTTTAACTTATGTATTTTGAGTATCAAATAGTTAACACTATCACAAAATAACCAAACAAGAACATAACCCAAGGAAATGTTTCAAAACAAGGAACTAGCCACGAAAGGAGTAACACAGTGAATTTTAACTTATATATTAAAGAAAATATTTAGATAAAATACTAATATACCTTTGAAATGAGCAAGGGGAATGTCGAAAGTTGGTAAATGTTAGAGGGAATATGTTTCTAAACGAACATGTGATGTAGGGCAGCTTAGTTCCTGCAAGAAGGTTTGAAAATACAATGATGACTTAAATCCATAATGAAACTAAATTATATATTTTGTGGTAAACACTGCAACATTGCGAAGAAATACAGTGATGATTTGAAGTCATAATGAGATTAAATTATATATTTTACAATGTTTGGTATTTTCTGCTTCCCTGGTCTTTGTTATACTATTGTTTTATTTAATGATCAAGAAATGTCTTATCTTGAAACTGTGAAGTTACCTCTATCGCAAAACTAGTGAATTTATAGCTTATTTTTCCATTTAAGAATCACATTTGTTTTTAAAAAAATATGGTCGGGGTGAGCCATCAAATAGAGTCTTTGATTGAAAAAACATTAAATACATACTCCACCTAAACAATTAGTAAAAATTTACCAAAGAATAAGTTCTATGAATTCAAATGGGGGACCTAATTTGGAGTAGGACGAGACCTAGGCATGAAATTGTGACCATAATAACATAATATTGTTTCTTGTTGAAGCATATTAGAAGATATTGATAAATCGCTCGAGGATTCCATCTACTATGATATAAGGGACTACTATGCTCAATGAAACCTAGTTTGATAGGAGCACTGCTTCTCGAACTTTTTGAACTCCTGAACTCGTGAAATTTATTAATTTATTTGAGAGAGAGAACCAACTAAAGTAGTTAACAATCACAAAAGTAATCTATGTTAATAGGTTATTGCATATTTAAATTGACAATATAGAGATGGCTTCCTTATGCACTACAACTTTTTAAAAAAGGAAATATTTTGTTGAAGGGTGTCGAACCTTTTCATGCATAGCTTCCAGAATATAGTCCCAAACATGAGGGCAACCACTATGGTAAAGAAAAAGTGCACAAGAATATAATGTGGATTCTTTCAATATGACCTATGTTGCTTCCACAAATAGGGAATGTATTGAACTATAAAGGACTGGGCATATTGCGATGGAAAATTGAAATCTTCAAAACCTAGAGCAGGCGTGCTTAATTATTTGATAATTGCTTGATTGCAACTGCAAAGAAAAAACAAACGCATGCAATGCAAACACACATGAAAATTGAAGTATAGAACAAAGCAAAATAAGTATTTGAAAGACGCGATTCAAACTTCAATGCGAATACAAAGACACAATTTCAATGCTCATTTCCGTGATCTTGTTGGGATGCAAGGCCGGTGATAAGTGGTTGTGCCATGGAAAATCTCTAAATATGTCTTAATTTCCTAATGGTCCTGGCAAGTTTCTCTCTTTCTTGTTGTTGCAAATATTGTATTCATATTTCTCATTCAATCAATGAGATGATATTGAGGCTTTCTTGACAATTTGGACTATCTCTCTTTTTTAACATGCATCCAAGGTCTCTTCCAAGTTGTGTAATCCCTCTACATTTTTTTGGTGCAGCTTTATTTCTCTTCATACATTTTTTTTATTGAGCTTGTTATCTCTTTACTTTCTTTTCTTTGTAGGTTCTTCAGTTGTTTGAGCCTATGTGTTTCCAAACAATAGTCACTCAACAACCCCTCAAATAGTCGTTTGCATTTTCTATTCTTGGTTTCATTAATAATATAGCTATGTATGTATTAATGTGGTATTGGTATATATTAGTATATTGAAGATAATTATGCCTACTTTAATTAAAGACAATCCTTTGCATATGGTAGACATGAATGTATATTTAACAAGTGTTGTGTGACAGCTTAGTCCTTGCCAAGAAAGTTTGAAAAAGCTTCTAGGTATGTTTGAAAATGGCACTGAACCTTGTTTTGTGTAGGGTGCATTGGTAAACTATTATTAATCAAATGTTGAAACCTTATTTTGACAATAGAGTTACAGGGATCAGGTAAAACAAGGAAATACACAATTATCGTGAACTAGGAAGATTTATAATATAAGATAGTGGAAAGCCTCAGTAATCCTGGTACCCGAAGTAGAAGTTGAATCCTAATGCTAAGGCCAACACAAACTTATTGACCTTAAGTTGTTTGTAATTTGGTGCGAAGCATACCGAAACGGCTCCAAAACAGGCCTCATACTGGGGCATCGTATGACCTCCCTGTCGCAAGGCATTGAAATTGTTGAGTTGACACTCAATGAATTCCTCAGAAAGATACATCTCCAGGAACCGTTCCTTGAAAAATTCCCAAGACATGTCCTTGATGACCATGTTCAAAAGCGACAGGAGCGTCTTCCACCATAGAAGAGCACTCCCCTTTTTAGTTGAAAGATCGCCACACGGGCCTTAATGTTGGAGGTGTAGTCACGAAGTACAAGAACGTTGCCATATTCTCAAACCATGCCTCAGCAGCGATGTCGTCCAGGGCACCAGAGAACTCGGGAATTTGACCTTCTCAAGTTCGTGGTGAATACTAAAGGTACTAGTTGGGTGTGTTATGGACCCTCAGGCGTACAGGAGCATTGTGGACCCTTAGGGGTATAGGCGCATTGTTGACCCTCAGGGGTACAGGCGCCCCGACCTCATCTCAGTACAAATGGTGAGTCAAGGTCTATGACAATCTATGGAAGCACCTTGTTAGACCATCAACATCCCTTACAACAATCGAATCCAACCCAAGGACTTGTTCCTTCCCTTGGGGTTAGAATCTGAGGGAGCGAGCACTACTGGAGGGGTCGCACCTCCTTCCACCACACCATGATGTGAACCTTTGTGGCGTCCTCTAATCGATATCACTGCATGGGCACGTTAAAGTTTTAATTAACACTAGTTTAATACTCAAGGGTTTACTGTAGTGGAAAGCATGGTGATCCACAGTCACAGGGTTGAACCCGCTCTGATACCATATGTAAAATCCCCAATCGTTATGACTATAAGCGAATCGAAAAGTGCATTTTTTTTTTTGATGTGGGGCAGGAAGGCAATGACGACAATAGTTAAACCACACAACCGGATGACGAACACCATGCACGTGGATCAAGAAACTAGGTGAAACAAGCGAAAATCAAGACAGAAGGAATCGGCTACCCGCCCGACACAAACACGACAACACCCATAAGCTAAAGGAAAACATCCACAATCCCGACACAATGACCTCGATGACTAGTATCTAGAAACCTTATAGTGTGCAAAACCAAATGCATTGAGGTGTTCCATAACCAAGTAGCACATCAATTACAATGAACACACGCCCACATTGGTAAGCACTAGACTTTGACTAGGTTATCATTCGCGTCTATACGTCAGGGCACGCAATGATCCCCTCATCAAAAATTAGTTCATCACAAGGTGATAGGCGTGATAGTAACCCTAGCGCAACACAACCTATCTAGACCAATAACCCAAGAACATCCCACACGCTACGATACTAATTAATTGTCAGAAAGTGAGATGACTATAACCAAGCACCCAATTGACAAGTTAATCAAGATGCAAAGGAAATTTGACTACTGTAATCATCATTGATCACATTAAAATTACTGGCACAACAATTTCTGTTGCGACCATACATCAATTTTTACACATTAAAAACAATTACTATTAAAACAATAGTTTGTTTTCAAAGTCAGTCCTTTAAAACATTAAAGGAGCAAAACATCTTAAATGAATAAGTTGACGATTAAAGGTAAAAAGGATCTAACCCAACCGTGTTCCCTACCAACCCTTGACATTAAACATTACAACATCTACAACCATAATAGCCTTTCCTATCGTGTAACTTGCCTTATCCAAGAGTACAATGTAAACATGTGATCTGTTAGTAACATTTCTTGTTCTGGGCACAAGAGTATTCGGGTCTGCAAGTTGCATGATAAGTGCCCAAGCGCAACGCAGAAAAATCTCATTTTAGGCTTCCAAGCAAGTAAGAGGGAGAGATTATATTGTCGACGGTCTAGATTCATCCATGAGAGCAGATCGACGGTTGGCGGGAAATCGTGATTGGCGGAGTTGCACCAAGATTAGCGCAATGGATAGCGCCCATAGTGCGTGCAGAAAAGGATAGCAGTCGTCCATCCAAAGGATTCATGGTGCGAGATCTAGTCGCGTCGGCGTTTTGGCATTCGGGAGTTCGAAGGGTGAGGGTTCTATGTTTTTCTACATCTCAAAACCCCGAACCCTGAAGCACCGAAAGCACCCAAAGTCAGGCCCGTAGTATCACAGAGCAGTCTTAGCCGTCCATCAAAAGGGGATACCTGGAGAGCGATTAGGCTCCTCGCCTTTTCACCCATCGCGACTTCGAGGTGCAAGCAGCGGCTCCTTCATAACCCCGAAGCACGAAATGTCGAAAGCGTCTAGGATCCAGGCCCATAGCATCACCTAGTGAGTTCAGGACCGTCAGATCTGAGAGGGGCACGTGGCACCCAATTAGGCCATCTCGGTGTTTTTCTCATTGCGATTGTGATAAGCAAGGATCAGCTCCTTCCTATTCACGAACGCCGAAAGCTCCTTTGAGAATAAACGTAGGGTCACAGCCCATGGTCACTGGGGAAATAAAAAGAGTTGTGCAAAAGGGGTCAAAGACGTCGGGTCTAGTCACCGAAAGGTTCGTCGCGATCTCCAGGTGCCATCTGATACGACCTCAATCCTAGTTTTCTCTCATAGTAAATGAAGGAGAGAAGGGGTGGTTGAAACCTCTCCTCATTCATTAAGTGTAAGGTATGGAGGGTCTGGCAAGTGGTCTGCTCGAGAGGGTCCTGTGTACCCATTTTTCCAAAGAAGCCATGCCAAGTCCTCGGCTAGACAAAGGAGGTCTGCACATGCTAGCTCAGCACTTAATGGCTCATCTACTCCCCTTACAAGAGCCATGTGTAGTTAAGGTGGCGTCTGACAAGGAATATCCGTCTGAATTTGGCTGAAGGGACACCACGCCTTGGATGACTGAACACGCCGCTGTCGGGTGAACTTTTCTGAGTATATGAACTCAGTCTTTGTATTTTGTAATCTATCGATGGTTGAGCAAGGCTCTTGATTGTAAAAACTTTAACGAAGCATTGGTTATTCTGGTTGTGTAATAACATCTGAGACTTCTTGCCTTATGAATGTCATCTTATTTCCATGTCTTTGTTCATACTGTATTAGAACAGCTGGGAATTGGAGGATCCAGTCGAGTTGTGACTGTTATAGGATGATGTAGGTTGGATCACTGTAACAGTCGCATTGTTTCCAATCGGTCTCTGTATTTTTCTTAGTGCTGAATGACTTGGAATTGGAGGATCCAGTCAAGTCACCCCTTCAGTTACCTGAAACTCTGAACCAAGAGGATCTTGCACTTAGAGTTTTTCTTCTGCAAACTGCTAAAAGGCCCATTGCCCAAGGTAGTTTTGCTCACTCCTCTCACCAAGTCTTCCACCTACCCATTTTACAATCAATCTACTGACTGGAGTTAGATCAAGACCTCCTTTGTTCTTTACATACCAGACCGGGTCCCCGAGCTAGAGTGATTCCATCCTGAGTCTCCACCCATTTGATCACCCATTAAAACAATCGTGACATAAAACTGATGGGCGTTGGGCTCTGCTCCTGCAAGCAATCCAGGAGTTACTTATGATGCTAACATTTCTGGCGCCGTTGTCGGGGACAAAGTTGAAAATTTTCCCCGGGATTGAACGACATTGAGCCTCTGATTCTGAAGGTGCATCAGGTATCAGAGTCTTTGAAGATTGCTACCATGCACCTGGCGACTCCATTGTGACAACTCCACTGTGGCGAACCTGTTGTATTAATTATGGCTTTCAGAGGCAGACACACGTGGTCTCATCCACAGCTACCTCTAGCTACACCTGAAACTGATCCAGAGGTGGTTCTCAGGAAAGGAAAGGCCTCTAAAGGGGAAGCTTCCACCGCCGAACCAGGTAATCTGCCATCTCCTTCTGTAGGAACTCCATTTTCTCCTCCTCAGTTTCTTAACAGACCTCTTTCTAAGGTTTCTCATTTCCTGAATTTTGGGAGTGTTCCTGCTGAGTTTTCCCCTCCTGGTCTGGGATTGGAGGGAGAAATCCTTGTCACTCCCCTCTCCTCTGAAGTTGTACCTTGGCGCAAACCCAGGATCATTGAAGATTTCCCCACTCCTATCTTTACCACTCCTCCTCTTGCTACTGTCACTGCTCCTGCACAAAGAGGAGCATTTGCTGACTTGAGCCCATTAGCCTTCTCCTTAAATCCCCTTTTGTTTCCCATTCCACTTCGAGACTCATCCCCAGTAGCCCCTTCACGAACTCCTTCTCCTCCAAGTTCTCCTCCACCTAATATTCCTATGGCTGGTGCTAATCCCCCTCTACATAGAATGGATGCCATAATCACTGCCAGATATGCTCCCATAATCCTACCCCATCCTATGAACCCTCTCCCTGCTGGGGATTACTTGAAGTATATGCCCAAGTTCACTTGGGAAGGGGACATAACTGCAGAGGAGCACCTGGCTGATTTCTACAATTATGCAGACAACCTGAACATTGAAAATGAAGATGTCTGGATGAGAGTTTTCATCCAGAGCTTGGATGGTGAGGTGAGGAAGTGGTTTAGAGGATTGGCCCCCGGATCTATCGCTAGGATTGAAGCCCTGGATAGTGCTTTCCTGAGGCAATGGGGAGATAGGAAGGATTTCATGTACTACATGACAGAGTTTGGGTCTTTGAGGAAGATGGAAGGAGAGTCTGTCTCTGACTTCTCCAAAAGATTCAATAAGATCTATAATAAAATTCTGGCTGAAATAAAACCCTCAGAAGCCTCGGCCAATATTTCTTATGCTAGTGCGTTTGGCCCCAATTTCTGTCTTTTATTGAGAGAAAGAAGAGCCACCTCCTTAGCTCAAATGCAAGATGCGGCCATAGAAGTGGAATCCAATGTATTAACAACTATTAGACTGAGGAACAAGGCCGAAACAGATAGAATAAAGGGAAGATCAGAAACCTCAACTTCTGGCCCATCAGTGCCTCACCCTCAAATGGATGAACTGACCAAGATGGTGAAGTCTCTGTCTACAGAGATGGAGTGAATGAAGGTGGAGGGTAGGCAAGCATAAAAGGGCCCTCAAAACATCAAAAACAGAGGAGGCTTCAAGAGGCCAAACAATGTTTCTTCCCCGACTATACAAAGAGAGAGGGGAAGAGACATAGAAGACCAGAAAATTCAGGCCCCTCTTCAAAACAATTTTGTGGCTGAGGAAGAAGAAAGGGAAACAGATGAGCTTGATCCTGAAATCCATTGCTTTGGGGACACTCCTCCTTTTCCTCATCTCACTCGATCAGCATATAAGGATTCTCTCATGGACAGTCAACTAAATGAATTGAGCAAGGGAGACAAGGCTAGTGGCAGCTGAGGCAGGTATGATCTGAGGTCTAAGAAAAAGATAGTAGCACCTGATGTTCCTGAGCAGTCCACTAGAATAGAGAAACCTGCTAATGAAGTAGCAGACAGTCACAGAGGTAAGAAGACCCGACCCCTCTCTCCCATAGTCCAGAGTCATGTTCCCGAAATAAGAGAAATCCTGAAGCTTACATCTTCCTTTAATTTCGAGCATGAAATTCAAAAGATCAGAATCCCTGTGCCCCTAACTGAATTGATTAAACATGAAGGGTTCAAGAAATGCTTCTCTAAGATTTTACAGTCTGAGATCTCATGCCTTCCCACATACTCCATCAATTTGAAAGATGAAAAGCCTGCAGTTATCCTAGGTCCTATGGTAGAAGACATGAATGACTCATCCCCTCCCTTCTACACTTCCTTGAACATACATGACAAGGTACTGCACAATTGCTTGATGGATTCAGGGGCTTCTCACAACCTCATGCCCAAAACTGTCATGGAATAATTAGGGCTGGAAGTCACCCGAGCCTATCATGACCTCTATTCCTTTAACTCCATAAAAGTTCAATGTCTAGGAGTTATCAAAGACCTCGTCATAACCTTGTTTCAGTTGCCCATGAAAAGTGTGGTCATGGATATTGTAGTGGTTGATGTCCCCCCCAAGTTTGGTATGTTGTTATCAATATCTTGGATAAAAATACTGGGGGGAACTTTGCATATGGACCTCACATATGCTACTATCCTAGTGTTTGGAGGGGAACATAGGAGGCTATACAGAGAAGCCCAACTGGCCTATATAATCAGTGAGGAAGCCAACCCTACCAACCATCCCATTTTTGCCTTGGACACTGATTTAGGTTCGATTGTACTACAACTCACTAATGCCTTCGAACCTCCCCTAAAACTCAGAAAGCCGCCCACCACTTCCCATAAATTTCCTCCCTCCATCACCCACATTTGGAAGATGTTCTTTGACGGAGCCTTTTCCAGGGAAGGTGCTGGAGCTGGGGTGTTTTTTATGTCACTTTCTTAGGAAACCATATCTCTGTCATACAAACTAGAATTTGAAGCTACCAACAATGTGGCAGAGTATGAAGCTCTTATCCTAGGATTAAGAGCCGCAAGGGAAATGGGGATTCAAGAAGTAGCAGTGTTTGGAGATGCAGAGTTGGTGGTCCAGCAGATCAGAAATGCTTATCAGGCTAAGCATCCTCGACTCAGAAGTTACAGAAATGAGGTATGGGACTTAATTGACAGTTTCTTCTTAGCATTCAACATTTCTTTTGTCCCAAGAGAGAATAACACAGTGGCAGATTCCTTGGCTACATCAACAAGCAATTTCAAAGTACCCTTGCTACCCAAATTTAGATATGATGTGGAAATAAAATGCAGGCCCTCCATACCTGACAACGTCAAACATTGGAAGGTATTCGAGGATGATCTCGAGATCAAGAAATTCTTGGAGACTGTCGAAGAATTTTTAGAGATGCATATTGACCAAGACTCTATCTCTAAATAAAGGCTTCATGGGGGTAATTTTCTAAATAAGATTGCAGAGCGTAACATTGTGCAGCTACCCAGCAATCATATTTCGAGGGGACTGGTTCCTTTGGAAAGGCTTTTTGATAGAAATGATGTGGCATTAAAAGGGGAGATCTCAGAAAATGACGCTGATACAACTCAGTGCAACATTGGCACTGAGAATAAACCCAAGTTTGTCAAATTGTCAAGAAGCCTGACAATGGAATAGAGGGCTGAATATGCTAGACTTTTGAGGGAATTTGCTGATGTTTTCGCCTGGACCTATGGAGATCTAAAAACATATGACACTTCTGTCATTGAGCATAAGATCCCGTTGAAAAGGGAGGAAAAGTCGTTTAGGCATAAGCTAAGACAGATCAATCCTATGTTGCTGCCTATTATGGAGAGGGAAGTGAAGAAGCTGCTACAGGCCCAGATCATTGTACCATTGAGATATTCAGAGTGGGTGGCCAACTTGGTACCAGTAAGGAAAAATAATGGAGAAATCAGACTCTGTGTAGACTTCAGAAACCTGAACAGGAGCTCGCGGAAGGATAACTACCCCTTACCAAAGATGGAACATATACTCCAAAAGGTAACAGGAGCATCCAGGATGTCCATGATTGATGGTTTCTCTGGCTACAATCAAGTCTCTATTCTACCTGAAGAAAGGGAAAAGACGACATTTACCACTCCATGGGGCACATTCATGTATGCCAAGATGCCGTTTGGATTGATGAGTGCAGGGGCAACATTTCAGCGTGCCATGGACATAGATTTCATTGGGGAAACGGATAAATTTGTGGTCATCTATCTGGATGACATCACAGTATTTTCAAAATCTGATAAAGAACACTATTGTCATCTCAGGAAGTTTTTCCTGAAATGCAGGAGTTTTGGCATTTCATTAAACCCCAAGAAATCTATGTTCGCCATGCAGGAGGGAAAGTTACTAGGCCACATAGTATCAGCAGAAGGAGTCAGGATCGATCCTAGCAGAGTTGAGGCGATACAAGCCTTATCAATCCTGAGGTCCAAGAAGGAGGTCCAATCCTTCCTTGGTAAGATTAATTTTCTAAGGAGGTTTGTGCCTAACTTTGCTGAGGAGGTAAATCTTATAATAGCCATGTTAAGGAAAGGAAATGAAGTGAGGTGGACTTGTGAATCACGAAATTCCTTTAAACAAATAAAGAAGGCCCTGACTGAAGCTCCTGTGCATGTCAGTCCCAATTACTCAAAGGATTTCCTTATTTTCTCCTTTGCCTCACCTGACACGGTGGCTGCTGTTTTACTACAGACAAACAAGGTCGGGCTAGAATAGCCTATTTCTTATTTCAGCCGAGCATTGAGGGATGCCGAAGTCAGGTATGACACTATGGAGAAGCAGGCCTATGCCTTGGTGAAGGCTCTCAAGGCATTTAGAATCTATGTCCTGCAATCAAAAATCATCACTTATGTCCCCTCAGCTGTTGTTAAAGACATTCTTATTTAGCCTGACATAGACGGGAGGAGGAGTAAGTGGATAACCTACTAAATTGATCAAAGTTCAGGGTTTAGCCAAGTTGTTGGCTGAAGCCAATTGCCAAGCATTGGGGATAAGTTTCATCAACGAGTGCTCAGGATTTCAGTAGGGTCAGTTGTCTGAAAAATACCCTCAAAAAGAGCCCACATTGGCTCGATGTCCCTGGTATAAGGATGTCATATACTTTCTACAAGAGTTGCGGCCTCCAGACGGCCTGCAAAGAAACAAAGCAAGAGCTATAAAACTCAAGGCAGTCAGATACTGCCTTATTGATCAAGTCCTATATTGGAAGGACCCCCTGGGGTTGCTTTTGAAATGTGTAGATCCACAAGAGGCTGACAGGGTCATGGTTGAATTTCACGACAACCTATGTGGAGGGCATAATTTCTGGAAAACCACAACCTACAAAATCCTTAGGGCTGGATACTACTGGCCCACCGTATTCACTGACGTCTGTAGAAGGGTCTGAGCTTTCACCAAATACCAAAGATTTGCAGGAAAACAACAGCTCAAGTCTCTGTCGTTAAATCTTGTGGTTGTTTCAGGACCTTTCCAACAATGGGGCCTAGATTTCATTGGAGAAATCCACCCCGCTTCTAGTGGGTAGCACAGATGGATCCTTACTGCTACAGATTTCTTCACCAAGTGGATTGAAGCTATCCCCACCAGGAGTGCTTCCCACAAGGTAATCATTGGATTCTTGGAAGACCCCATCACAAGATTTGGCTGCCCAACTAAGATTGTCACTGATAACGCAGCCTCTTTCAGGGCTGAGCCGTTAGCCAAGTTCTGTGAGCAATTCGGGATCAAATTGATTCACTCCACCCCATATTATCCCCAGGGCAATGGTTTAGCAGAGTCGTCCAACAAAATCTTGATAAGGATCATCAAAAGACTGTTGGAAGACAACAAGAAGGCCTGGCATTCAAGATTGAAATTTTCTTTATGGGCCGATCGAGTGACCACGAAGAGATCTATAAGCATCTGTCCTTTCCAACTAGTCTATGGAACAAAGGTTGTTTTTCTTTCTCATTTAGCCATTCCTATAGCAAAATTCCTCTAAGATCATCAAGAGGAACCTAATGACATGATCAGAAGAATTCACCAGCTAGTGGAAGTCTAGTAGGCCAGGGAGCAGTTAATGGGCAGAATTTAGGACCATCAACAAAGGATCAAGCAAGTTTTTGATAAGAAGGCCAAGAAGGAAGAGTTTCAGATAGGAGACCTGGTACTGAAATGGGATGCTCCTAAACAAGATAAAGGCAAGCACGGAAAATTCGAAGCCCTGTGGATCGGGCCTTTCAAAGTATATGAAGTATTCTTGAATAACACCTACGAGGTATGAGATTTGAAGGATCAAGAAGCTTTCAATGGCCCTGTGAATGGGCATTTCCTAAAAATATTTTTCTCTTGAGCCGCACATGGCTCTTTCGCGGTTGTAAATATTGTTTTTCTTTCCGTCTTTATGTTTTAAATAAATGACCCCATAGCCCAACAACACAGCACTAGAGCTGCAAAATGAGTCCTTAGAGCATGACAAGGACGACTCTATCCCCCATGGAGCCTAATGTTAGTAACATTTCTTGTCCTGGGCACAAGAGTATTCAAGTCTGCAAGTTGCATGAGAAGCGCCCGAGCGCGACGCGAAAAAATCTCATTTCAGGCTTCCAAGCAAGTAAGCGGGTGAGATTATATTGTCAATGGTCCAGATTCATCCATGAGAGCAAATCGACGGTTGGCAGGAAATCATGATTGGCGGAGTTGCGCCGAGATTAGCGCAATGGATAGTGCCCATAGTGTGTGCAGGAAACGATAGAAGCTGTCCATCCGAAGGATGCGTGGCGTGAGATCTAGTCGTGACGGCATTTCAACATTCGGGTGTTTGAAGGGTGAGGGTTCTATGTTGTTCTACATCTAGAAACCCTGAACCCCGAAGCACCGAAAGCACCCAAAGTTAGGCCCGCAGTATCACGGAGCAGTCTCAGCCCTCCATCCAAAGGGGATACCTGGTGAGCGATTAGGCTCCTCACCTTTTCTCCCATCGTGACTTCAAGGTGCAAGCAACAACTCCTTCATAACCCTGAAGTGTGAACTGCTGAAAGCGTCCAGGACCCGGGCCCATAGCATCACCTAGTGAGTTCAGGACCGTCAGATCTGAGAGGGGCGCGTGGTGCCCAATTAGGCCATCTCGGCATTTCTCTCATCATGATTGTGATAAGCAAGGATCATCTCCTTCCTATTCACGAACGCCAAAAGCGCCTTTGAGCATAAATGCAGGGTCACAGCCCGTGGTCACTTGGGAAATAAAAAGAGCTGTGCAAAAGGGGTCAAAGATGTTGGGTCTAGTCGTCGAAAGGTTCGTCGTGATCTCCAAGTGCCATTTGATACAACCTCAATCCTGGTTTTCACTCGGAGTAAATGAAGGAGAGAAGGGGTGGTTGAAACCTCTCCTCATGCATTAAGTGTAAGGTATGGAGGGTCTGGAAAGTGGTCTGCTTGAGAGGGTCCTATGTACCCATTTTTCCAAAGAAGCCATGTCGAGTCCTCGGCTAGCCAGAGAAGGTCTGCACATGCTAGCTCGACACTTAATGGCTCAGCTACTCCCTGTTATCACTCCAAGAAACTCCTTAGGGTTGTAGGCTAAGAATGCTTGGTAAATTAAGAAATTATAAATAATCAAAGTGTGGATCAATGGGATAACTGAGGATGGCTAAGAAATAAGATAACATATCATGCCTCTAAATAAACTAGTGCTTCAAGAAACTAGATATCAGTTACAGCAAAAATAATCAAGATATGAAGAATGACATTCAAGATAACCAAGTACAAATCTGTAGGGTCATACAAGAATGTAAGAAGATCTAATTCGTATTCATAAGTTATATCAAAAGATGATAGTTCTAAACAACTGAGCTGAATAGAACTAAATACAGAATAGTGGAAAATGTGGACAGACTGATATATAATGACCAAAGAAAACTATTATTCATATAGCAAAATAATGCACAAGTTACATAGACAAAAAGTGTCTCCAGAATTGAACCCTTTCTTAGTATTCTTTCTGTAGTTTTATAGATTTACAATATGGTTATCATATCCTTAAACTATGGATCTGTTTAGCTAAAAACAGTAAACAAAAACTGTATTTACAAAAAGATAGGGATAGACCCTCAGAATAAGGATGATCCCTATGTGTTGGTGCTTTGAATGTGTTGAACAGTTGATGAAGTGGATATCAGCCTTCCAAGGCTCCTTAGTTTGATATCATGAAGATAGAATTCGAATTGGGTGATGTGCTTGTTCATCCCTGATATTTTGCCTTAAAAATTGACAAAAACTTAGTCACAAAACTCCTTTTGACTTCCCTTTCCAAACTAGTTGTTGAATTAGACTTGATAATTCAACACCTGTCCATTTGAAATGGTTTCAAACCATTCTAACCCAAAAAATATTGATCTGGGCAAAAATTTGGCTATTCTGGCCGTGACAGGCTTTCACCAGCTAATTTACCTGAAAATCTGCTCCTTAGCTGGTGAAAGGTGGAGCTTTCACCAGCTAACTAGCAAAATTCAAGACGGGTTAGCTAGTGAAAGCGCATATTTTTTTAAAAATCAAATTTCTCAGTCATGGAAAGTCCATTTTGCATGCTTGAATAGTCGATTGACATATACAAATCCTAAGATTTCCAATGGTGCTTTCAAATCTGCATTTGGAGCTTGGGAAGCTAGTCAAATTTTCCCTACAAGATTAGGCATCGTTCTTTCAAAAATGCCAGTGCATTTTTGATTGCTAACATCTGGCTCCAACTGGGATGGATACCTCCTTGTGAGGTCTCCGAGAACCTGGTAGACCTTGTGCCTTTAGTATCGGGCCTTGGAGTCATTTAGCCTTTTCATTCCCAGTAATGTTTATAACCTGCATTTATGTCTTTGGTTATTTACAAGATCCCTTAAAATTCTGTTTCTGAAAACTCTGCCACTTGTCTTCGGAGCTGCTGCCACTTGTCTTTTGCTAAATTAAAATCTACATATTGTTCCCTCAATATTGAATGAATCACAAGCNAAATGCCCAATTGGAAATTTTAAACTAATGTTACTGCTATCATAGTTGAAGTATGAGCCATTCCACAACTTCTCATACATAGTTTTTTCCTTCTGAAACTTAGCTCAAAAATTTTCTCCAGAAGCTTTATCACCAACTTCATCTACCATGACAGTAGCTACCTGAAGGGCTGCCACCCATAGTCCGCCAGAATAACTGACACCTGAAACAGACCATGCATCATATATTTGATCTGGGAAACCTTCGTTTTCCATCATTCCATCTTTATCTTGATCAAACTAATCCATGTAAGCCATGGCCATATAAACAGAGGGCCAAACAACATGAGCAAATGATTTGTCACCCGTTGGAACCATGTCTCTGTTAACCTTTTCTGGATCATGTATCGATACAGCAGCAGCTTCAGATACAAAGAATTTTTATATCCTCTGATGTGTGCAGATATCCTTCCAAGGCTCATAGATGTGCTTTGATCATGATAGAATCGAATTTGCTATCTTTGGAAAAAACAACTGATTCTATGCACCAAAAATAGGTGGCTAATCTGACTTTGGCACCTCTTCAAACATCCTCTTATCAAATCCAGATCTTAAATTTGATGTGTAAATTCAATATGCATCTTTAGAAACTATTTTCAGGATGTTTGGTTGAGAAAAACTTCGATCTGGGCAAAAATACACCTTCGCTGGCTAGTCTCAGGTTTCACCAGCTATTTCACCTTAAGATTTGCTAATTAACTAGTGAAAGCCTTGCCTTTCATCAGCTAACTGGTTATAATTCTTCCCTCTGCGCTGGTGAAAGTTCTATTTTATCTTTGAGAAGAAAATAATGCAGAGCAACAATGATCTTGCATAGAGTGTTAGATTCTTCAGCAGCTGCTTGATAAAGTGTTGTCGACACTTGATGTTTGAACCTCAGGTGACCTGCAATGCTTGATTCAAGAATTGATATGCTAAGCAAGCGAGGAAAAAACAAATTAGAGATATCGAAATAACTTAAGCAATGACACCACAGCTACAGAGCATACAAAGGGAATCCAAATGCACAACTGTTGTTATCTATGGCAGGAAATTGATAGCAGAGCAAGAAGGATCTTCTTGCTAGGGCATATGGGAATTTTTTGATCAATCTTCTTTGATCATTTCCTCAAGCTCAACAATACCAAATTCCTGGCAGATTCGTTGAAGCTCATCCAGAGTAATTTTTTTGCTTCCATCGTTGTCAAAATAAGAAAAGGTAGAAAGAGATGCTCCTTATTGCAAACTCCGCAACAATGGTAGATTTGGTTTCCAAACTAGATTTATTTCTAGTGAATTTGGAGAGCAAACTGGACTTACCCACACCAGAATTTCCAATCAAAACTACCTTAAGCAAAAAGTCATGATCATCATCTACTTTGTAAATCATCTCTGCAAAGCACCAAACGAATTCTTGAGTATCCTCGAAAACCCAAGACCTAAACGAATGACTGTTAAATAGATAGGTAGACAATGAATATCAGTTTGATGCAAAGCTTTACACTGATCTGAAAATGATTATTTGACTCAGATCTCTGTGTATCGGTTGCCCAAAATGTTGTCCTGTGGTTTGCACAAACCCAAACAATTCACCCCTGTACTTCTGGATCGGAAACGATAATGTCTTGACGTGCATTGAAGATCACACAGGACGCATTGCTCATATGCCCTTACACTTTAAACTAGATTTGGAAATTGACCTCACCGTGGCCAAACCTATAAGTTAAAATCACAGATCTCTTCAACTCTAATCAGATGATAATGGAATAATGTCGAACTGCACATTAGGGATGCAAACCTGCACTTGTATCTAATCTAGAAATATTTCAACGGTGTAACGAAGATGAAAAATGGTCTGTAGATTATCTTGGGTTAATGCATAGTGAAGACACGTGTCCTTTGTTTGTTCACAGGATTCCTTGCTATGTGTGATAAAATCCATGAGAAGAATGAGAGTGTAGGCTCTTATCATCCAAGAACCGGTATCAGAGTTATTGCTCCTGTTATCGTCCATCTCTCTTTGTCACGGGGCAATCCAAACACCGAAGCAACAACAACAACTGCGGGATACTAGGAGAGGATTCTTCGCATCTAAAGCATATTTCATGGGTCGAGCGGTCATATTCTGGTAATAATAAAAGATAGAGGGGCCTCTGTAAAGCCATGGCATGTAGTCGAATGGTGGAAGTTCTGGCTCCTTGCATGTTCATTTACAACCTATAGCTTACAGTTTCTATATCAATTTGCGACCAGACTCTGCGACCAGGGAGAAAAGGCATTCTTTCTATGAAAATCCTTAGTTAATAGCTTTCAGACGAGTCGCTCCTCTGACTTCTTCCTCGCGGGTAGATAAGTTCTTTTCTCAGTTTGTTTAAATGGATTTAAATGATAATATTGCAGGAGAGTTTTTTGACATTGTGGTGAAAGAATTTTCTCATGACCCATTAGACTGTCATCGACAGAAGATCTTGTTCTGTACAACCGCACAGCATTGGAAATGATTTGGTACACCAAACAGGATGCCATTAATCCATACATCCGCCAGCCCTTCTACATAAACCTTTTGTTATTGTTGTTTTAAGAGCAACATCCAAAATCACTTCAGTAGATTCAGAATCAGTTGCCTTTGCTGATCCTTCTGCCAAAAGTAGGATCAATCCTCTGTATATAAGACTGTGCCTGGTAGGAGTTTCATCACTACATGTCCAATCAAATGAATCTGTTGTCAGGACAGGAACCACAACAGAGAGAATAGGTACCACTGGTCTGTACTTCGCTACCAATTTAGCAGTGGTGCCACCACGAGTTAGAACTACAATGAGTGTTGCCTTTGCTTTGTTTGCAGTTTGAACAGCAGAAGATACAAGACTCTCTAGGGGGCTCATAGATAAGGGAGTAGATCTTATTAATTCTTTAAAGATAGCTCCATAATCAAGGGAAGATTCCGCTTCTATACATATGTGAGCCATGATCTTCACTGCCGACTCAGGATATGCCCCTGCCGCACTTTCACCACTAAGAATAACACAATCATTCCCATCGAGAACATCATTAGCCACATCCGTAGCTTCAGCACAGGTAGGGCGAGGAGACTTAATCATGGATTCTAACATTTGAGTAGCAGTAACAACAGGCTTTTCAAGGAGATTACACTTGTATTGAAAAGATACCTGAAAAGCCTTGCAATCTGGTCTGCAAACATTCACAATTTTCCAGTGTCTAGTCCATTGGGCTATGGAGTCAGACCTCTACAATCTTTATTCAAACCCGGAACATACATTATTGAAAACAAATGACTGCTGCAAGCTGAAACAAACTCGGAACCAAATGCTCATACAATAAGCTTATTTAAACCCTAATCTAATTAGTTGCACGTCATTGTCTCAAGTGTAATCAGATTTCCAGTGAAGACATACAAAGAGCTGACTAGCTGATTTTTTTAATTCGAAAACAAAGAATGCAGAAAACCAAAGAATGTTGATATGAAATTCAAAGGAAAAGAACAGCCGACCTTCTTTTGACAAAAGTGCTCTAACATCCAAGTTGTTCAAAGATTCCAGATAAGGAGCAAATGGATCTATAAAACTAAAAACAAATACCTCTTGCTGTTGTTTCAGCTGAAGATCATAAAATCTCTGCATATCCTCTTCCTAAGAATAGCCGTCACTTTTAGCTGTCTGCAAATCTGAACAAGGCTGCAAACTGATTTCTCTGCTCATGATAGATTGTTTGTTGTTATTTGCAGATCCAGGTTCAAGCACAGTGCATGCAGGTTTACTAATTTGTGGAAACGACTATTCAATATCTTCTGTGGACTCAGGATAGCTATTTTCCACACAATATTGTTCTCCATTAGATGAAGAAATAAGTTGTGCAGTATGATTTTGACACTCCTCCAAATCTTTATCAAAATTTAATTCATAGCTGTCATATACTGGCCGATTGTTCCTCAAATCAACAAAAGTGATATGCTCTTCTTCATGAGAGTATTCATCAAAGATAGGTGAGCTCAAAGCTCCTTGGTATTGTTTAGAAAAATGAGCAACCTGCTGATCTTCTTTTTTAATCTCAGGTGAAAAATCATGGGAAACCTCTTGAAAGAAAGAAGACAAATCTTCTTTTACAACTAATTCTTCTTTCAAATTAGAGATATCAAATGCATCAGATACAAGGTATAATGCAGCTTTGCAATCATTGGTATAATCATCAATATTACCTTGAAGGCTTTCTTCTCGAGAATAAGAAAGAGGAAAAATTCCATCTATATCTTCATCAAAACACTCACTTTCAATTGAATCTTCACATAATTCATCATATGAAGAAAACTCTACTTCCTGCTGTCCCACTTTGAAAATGGATAGTCTCTGCAAATCTAGTTTCTCATGGCTGCTGCAAATTCCTTCTATCAGCAAATGTGAAAGTTGTGGACTGTCTTCCTTAATCTGCAAATCTGGAAGATGTGGGCTGCCCTCAACATCTACTGTTGCTCCAATACTTTCACCTGTTGAACTTTCAATTTGCGCATCATCTTTCAATTTTTCAAAGGAGGCAATATGATCTTGATAACAATCTAAGATAGTGAATGCATTTAGTGTACTGTTTAAAGCATCTATACTATGGCCATCATCCTGTAGATCATCAATATCTTGGTCATGATGAGAAGCATCTCCTACAGTAGCGTATTTCACATAACTATCTGATTTCTTATTCAACAAATTGAAATCATGACATCATTCAGGGTAGAGAAGGTCAACTGAATATATCTCTTTACAAAATAGATGAAAGGCAGCATGAAAATCAGCCAAAGAGCTGACACTTGCACTTGGAAGAGACTGACACCAGTCAAGAGCAATCCCTTCTAATGAAAATTTGAAAAGCTTAATTTGAACATCCTCATGTACAATTTCAAGCCGGTCAATAAAGTCATGGAAATCCAGCAAATGTTCAGCTGGCACTTCCCACTTCTCTCCACGAAATTTGGGAATACTACATTCCCATTCATCTCTAGTAGGTACTGGATGAGGGTAACCAGAAATACTTGAAAAATCATAGAATGCATACCTCTTTGCTAATATCCTGTTCATGTCATACCAATGGAGTCACCAACAATTTTCTAAACAATGGAGTCGCCACTAAATTCGTCCTTCATGGAGTTGCCAGATAGATGATGTACAACCTGATAGTGTCTACTACTTGTCTATCATCAAGAACTAGATCTGATTTTTCGTTCTCCCAAGGAAGCTGAGCTTCAATCTCCTCTCCCCAGCAACGACGCCAATTTGTTATCACTCCAAGAAACTCCTTAGGGTTGTAGGCTAAGAATGGTTGGTAACTTAAGAAATTATAAATAATCAAAGTGTGGATCAATGGGATAACTGAGGATGGCTAAGCAAGAAGATAACATATCATGCCTCTAAATAAACCAGTGCTTCAAGAAACTAGATATCAGTTACAGCAAAAATAATCAAGATATGAAGAATGACATTCAAGATAACCAAGTACAAATCTGCAGGGTCATACAAGAATGTAAGCAGATCTAATTCGTATTCATGAGTTATATCAGAAGATGATAGTTCTGAACAACTGAGTTGAATAGAACTAAATACAGAATAGTGGAAAATGTGGACAGACTGATATATAATGACCAAAGAAAACTATGATTCATATAGCAAAATAATTCACAAGTTACATAGCCAATAAGTGTCTCCAGAATTGAACCCTTTCTTAGTCTTCTTTATGTAGCTTTATAGCTTTACAATATGGTTATCAGATCCTTAAACTATGGATCTGTTATCTAAAAATAGTAAACAAAAACTATATTTACAAAAAGATAGTGATAGACCCTCAGAATAAGGATGATCCCTATGTGTTGGTCCTTTGAATGTGTTGAACAGTTGATGAAGTGGAGATCAGCCTTCCAAGGATCCTTAGTTTGATATCATGAAGATAGAATTCAAATTGGGTGATGTGCTTGTTCATCCCTGATATTTTGCCTTAAAAATCGACAAAAACTTAGTCGCAAAACTCCTTTGGACTTCCCTTTCCAAACTAGCTGTTGAATTAGACTTGATAATTCAACACCTGTCCATTTGAAATGGTTTCAAACCATTCTAACCCAAAAAATCCTGATCTGGGCAAAAATTTGGCTATTCTGTCTGTGACAGGCTTTCACCAGCTAATTTATCCGAAAATATTCTCCTTAGCTGGTGAAAGGCGAAGCTTTCACCAGCTAACTAGAAAAATTCAAGACGGGTTAGCTGGTGAAAGCACAGATTTTTTTTTAAAATCAAATTTCTCAGTCATGGAAAGTTCGTTTTGCATGCTTGAATAGTCGATTGACATACACAAATCCTAAGCTTTCCAATGGTGCTTTCAAATCTGCATTTGGAGCTCGGGAAGCTAGTCAAATTTTCCCTACAATATTAGGCATCGTTCTTTCAAAAATGCCAGTGCGTTTTTTATCACTAACACTCCCCTTACAGGAGCCATGCGCAGTTAAGGTGGTGTCTGACAAGGAATATCTATCCAAATTCGGCTGAAGGGACACCACATCTTGGATGACTGAACACACCACTGTCGGGTGAATTTTTATGAGTATATGAACTCAGTCTTTGTATTTTGTAATCTATCGATGGTTGAACAAGGCTCCCAATTGTAAAAACTTTAACAAAGCACTGGTTATTCTGGTTGTGTATTAACATCTGAGACTTCTTGCCTTATAAATGTTAGCTTCTTTCCATGTCTTTGTTCATACTGTATTAGAACAGCTCGGAATTGGAGGATCTAGTCGAGTTGTGACTGTTATAGGATGATGTAGGTTGGATCACTGTAACAGTCGCATTGTTTCTAATCGGTCTCTATATTTTTCTTAGTGCTGAATGACTTGGAATTGGAGGATCCAGTCAAGTCACCCCTTCAGTTACCTGAAACTTTGAACCAAGAGGATCTTGCACTTAGAGTTTTTCTTCAGCAAACTGCTAAAAGGCCCGTTGCCCAAGGTAGTTTTGCTCACTCCTCTCACCAAGTCTTCCACCTGCCCATTTTACAATCAATCTACTGACTGGAGTTAGATCAAGACCTCCTTTGTTCTTTACATACCAGACCCGGTCCCCGATCTAGAGTGATTCCATCCTGAGTCTCCACCCATTTGATCACTCATTAAAAAAATCGTGACATAAAACTGATGGGCGTTGGGCTCTGCTCCTACAAGAAATCCAGGAGTGACTTCTGATGCTAACATGATCTTTCGACAAGAATACAAACAGTCGTTTCCAAACTAAATCAAGGATAAAGGTCGCGCTATCCTAAGCGTCAATTAATAACCTTCCATTGAAAACTGTAAACAGATATGGGCACTGCAATAGTTATGGAATCCTTAACTAGAATTAAATCATAAGGGGTAAAGTAACCTATAATCTGACCACACAAATTGTTGTTTAAACTTTATCACTAAAAGAAGGAATGCCTAAACGAGCACTGCACAGTATCTGATCTTGGACATAGTGGAAGCAAGAAGATAAATATTATTAAATGCAAAATCAATAGCATTAAAGCTTCCTTTAATGACCTATCTGCATATATGTCCAACTCACTTAGACGACTTCCAATTCAATCTGACAATAAAATCATCGTCTGTGAATAAAAGTGTGTCTAGTTGTCTATATAAAATCATTGTCATACGTGTAACCACAGTCTATAATTGTTGTCTATATAATCTCTTTCATATGTATATGGTTGTTGTCTATATAAAAACTATATCATTGTCTATATAGCCATTGTAGCTTATTCACTGGTTGTCTACATAATCGTCATCATGTAATTGTTATCTACATAACCATTGTTGATTATATCACTGTCTATACAATCATTGATATACATATTTTCCGTACAATAATAAAATCGGCCCAAAGAATACATCTCAAAATGATACCCATTAATAAAACTTGTTGTTTATTAGTTAATTTGTTGTCATCTAATTATAAAGGGGTTGACAAAAGAAACAGATACATTCGTTGTTTTAATAAAATCTCTATGTAAAGTAAAATCCTTGTATGGTAAATTCATTGTCTAAACATTTACTGGATGAAAACACAATCAGCCACAACAGTGATAACACCAAATGGTCATTCACCTACAAGAACATCGAGTATACATTCTCTTTCAATCGATGGGTAACTGCGGTCATGCACAACAACAATGCAATGAAATTGTTTTCCCAAGGTGTGGGTAAGATTCACAGACAAATACAATCATTTTCTCAGTCAAAGTAGTAAATCCACAGTCTCTATAATAAGGTGAATGTAGACCTATCAAACATAAACACAGGCACACAATAATTTTGCAGATAGGTATATATGTTCATTGTCAACAAACCCATCGCAGTCGATTTCCTAATGTTTCCTATTAAATATAATATTGCTGAAAAAAATGATATGGCTGGTAGATACGATTTTGCCATCTATTAATATGATACTGCTGGGGTAATACAAATGTGAGTCACAGAGTTAATCACTGATGTGGCTGTCAATTTAAATCGTAGGGCCAAATAATGAATGTTGTTGTCATGATATAATCTAGTAGAATTAAACGCTATGTATGAAATCACTATGTATTGAAATGCTAGGTATTAAAATGTTGTCCTTCCAGTTAAACGCTGATATATATATATATATATATA
>JASDQU011100990.1:0-29881 GCA_032191745.1 Picea mariana | reverse complement strand
CCTTTCAATAAAATAGAATAAGGCGGATGTAAGAAGACCTAATAGAAGCTTCCGCTTCTAGAAGGATCTTCCTCTAGATGCTTCTCTTAATAGACATATTTAGTATAAATAAGAGGCGAGGGTATGAGAACCCTAGCTTGGAGATTATTGTAACAGAGCGCTGCTCAACTGGAGGTTGCCCCCTCGAAGAGGCCTATGAACATTGCTATCTGAATCAAAGTGTTATTTCTGTTGCTATTTCATATATCATTTATGTGTATTGTGAAGATTATGCTGGATATTTTACTGTCATTCTGTCATTTCTAGCATTTCATTTATGTTCTGCGTATTTTATATATCTGGTATCTTGCAGTCTTCCACCATAGAAGAGCCCTCCACTTTTCTGTTGAAAGACCTCCACACGGGCCTTCATGTTGGAGGTATAGTCACAAAGTGCAAGCATGTTTCCATATTCTCCAACCATGCCTTGGCGGCAGTGTCATCTGGGGCACCAGAGAACTCAGGAATTTGACCTTCTTGAGTTCGCGATGAATACTAAAGGTATTGGCTAGGCGCGTTGTGGACCCTCAGGGGTACAGGCGCCTCGAAATCATCTCAGTACATATGGTGAGTCAAGGCCTTTGACAATCTCTGGAAGGACCTTGTCATACCATCAACATCCCTTACAACATTCAAATCCATCCCAAGGACTTGTTCCTTCCCTTGGGGTTAGACTCCAAGGGCGCGGGAACTACTGGAGGGGTCACACCTCCTTCCAAGGCACCATGTTGTGAACCTCTATGGCATCCTCTAATTGATATCACTGCATGGACACGTTAAAGTTTTAATTAATGCTAGGTTAATACTCAATAGGAAGGCAATGATGACAATAGTTAAACCACACAACGGGATGACGAACACCACGCATGTGGATCAAGCAACTAGGCGAAACAAGCGAAAATCAAGACAGAAGGAAACGGCTACCCGCCCGACACAAATACGAAAATTCCCATAAGCTAAAAGACAAAATCCACAATCCCGACACAACGGCCTCGACGACCAGTGTCTAGAAACCTTATGGTGCACAAAACCAAACGCATTGAGGCATTACAGAACCAAGTACCACATCAATTACAATGAACACACGCGCACATTGGGAAGCACCAAACTCCGACTAGGTTATCATTCGTGTCTATTCATTAAGGCATGCAATAATCCCCTCATCAGGAATCATTATGTCACAAGGCGATAGGCGTGACAATAACGCTAGTGCAACACAACCTATCTAGACCAATAACCCAAGAACATCCCACGCACTACGATACCAATTAATTGTCATAAAGTGAGATGACTATAACCAAGCACCCAATCGACAAGTCAATCAAGATGCAAGGGAAATCTGACTACTTTAATCATTATACATCACATTAAAATTACTGGCGTAACAATTTTTGTTGCGACCATACATCAGTTTTTACACATTAAAAACAACTACTGTTAAAACAAATAGTTCGTTTTCAAATTCAGTCCTTTAAAACATTAAAGGAGAGAAACATCTTAAATGAATAAGTTGACGATTAAAGGTAAAAAGTATCTAACCCAACTGTGCTCCCTAACAACCTTGACATTAAACATTACAACATCTACAACCATAATAGCCTTGCCTATCATGCAACTTTCCTTATCCAAACATACAATGTAAACATGTGATCTTTCGACAAGAATAAAAACAGTCATGTCCCAACTTAATCAAGGATAAAGGTCGTGCTGTCCTAAGCATCAATTAAGAACCTTCCATTGAAAACTGTAAACAGATATGGGCACTGCAATAGTTATGGAATCCTTAACTAGAATTAAATCATAAGGGGTAAAGTAACCTATAATTTGACCACACAAATAGTTGTTTAAACTTTATCACTAAAAGGAGGAACACCTAAACGAGTGTTTCATAGTATCTGATCCTAGACGTAGTGGAAAAAAGGAGATAAATATTATTAAATGAAAAATCAATAGCATTAAAGTTTCATTTAATGACCTATCTACAGATCCGTCCAACTCACTTAGATGACTTCCAATTCAGTCTGACAATATCATCGTCGTCTGTTAATAAACGGTTGTCTAGCTGTCTATATAAAATCATTGTCATACATGTAACCACTATCTATAATTGTTGTCTATATAATCAGATTCATACGTATATGGTCGTTGTCTATATAACCAATGTATATCATTGTCTATATAGCCACTGTATCTTATATACTCGTTGTCTACATAATCGTCGTCATGTAATCATTATCTACATAACCACTGTTGATTATATCACTGTCTATACAATCATTGATATACATATTGTCCATACAATAATAAAATCGGTCCAAAGAATACATCTCAAAATGCTACCCATTAATAAAACTTGTTATTTATTATTAATTTGTTGTCATCTAATTATAAAGGGGCTGACAAAAGAAACAGATACATTCGTTGTTTTAATAAAATCTCTATGTAAAGTAAAATCCTTGTATGGTAAATTCGTTGTCTAAACAACTACTTGATGAAAATGAAGTCAACCGCAATAGTGATAACACCAAACGGTCATTCGCCTACAAGAACGTCAAGTATACATTCGCTATCAATCGATGAGTAACTGCGGTCATGCACAACAACAATGCAATGAAATCGTTGTCCCAAAGTGTGGGTAAGATTCACAGTCAAATACAATCATTTTCTCAGTTAAAGTAGTAAATCCACAGTCTCTATAATAAGGTGAACGCAGACCTATCAAACATAAACGCAGGCACACAATAATTTCATAGACATGTATATATGTTCGTTGTCAACAAACCCATTGCGGTCGATTATCCAATGTTGCCTATTAAATATAATATTGCTAAAATAAATGATATGGCTGGTAGATACGATTTTGGCATCTATTAATATTTATCTCCTTGCTGCCACTATGTCTAGGATCAGATACTGTGCAACGCTCGTTTAGACATTCCTTCTTTTAGTGACAAAGTTTAAACAACAATTTGTGTGGTTAGATTGTAGGTTACTTTACTCCCTATGATTTAATTCTAGTTAAGGATTCCATAACTATTGCAGTGCCCATATTTGTTTACATTTTTCAATGGAAGGTTCTTAATCGACGCTTAGGATAGCGCGACCTTTATCCTTAATTAAGTTGGGACACGACTGTTTTTATTCTTGTCAAAAGATCACATGTTTACATTATACGCTTGGATAAGGCAAGTTGCATAATAGGCAAGGCTATTATGGTTGTATATGTTGTAATGTTTAATGTCAAGGTTGGTAGGGAGCATGGTTGGGCTAGATCCTTTTTACCTTTAATCGTCAACTTATTCATTTAAGATGTTTTGCTCCTTTAATGTTTTAAAGGACTGACTTTGAAAACTAACTATTTGTTTTAATACTAATTGTTTTTAATGTGTACAAATTGATGTATGGTTGCAACAAAAATTGTTGTGCCAGTAATTTTAATGTGATGTATAATGATTACAGTAGTTAGATTTCCCTTGTGTCTTGATTGACTTGTCAATTGGGTGCTTGGTTATAATCATCTTGTTTTCTGACAATTAATTGGTATCGTAGCACGTGGGATGTTCTTGGGTTATTGGTCTAGATAGGTTGTGTTGCACTAGGGTTACTGTCACGCCTATCGCCTTGTGACGGCATGATTCTTGATGAGGGGATCATTGCGTGCCCTGATGGATAGACGCGAATGATAACCTGGTTGAAGTCTGGTGCTTCCCGATGTGGGTGTGTGTTCATTGTAATTGATGTGGTACTTGGTTCTGTAACGCCTTAATGTGTTTGGTTTTGCACGTCATAAGGTTTCTAGATACTAGTCGTCGAGTTCGTTGTGTCGGGATTGTTGATGTTGTCCTTTAGCTTATGGGCGTTGTCGTGTTTGTGTCGGGTGGGTAGCCGTTTCCTTCTGTCTTGATTTTCGCTTGTTTCACGTAGTTGCTTGATCTGCGTGCATGGTGTTCATCGTTCGGTTGTGTGGTTTAACTGTTTTCATCGTTGTCTTCCTGCCCCACATCAAAAAAAAAAAAAATAGCACTTTTCGCTTCGCTTGTAGTCATAACGATTGGGGACGTTACATCATACAATTTTTTTATCGAGCTTTTTGTCTCTTTACTTTCTTTTCTTTGTAGGTTCTTCAATTGTTCGAGCCTATGTGTTTCCAACCAATAGTCACTCAACAACCCCTTGAATAGTCGTTTGCATTTTCTATTCTTAGTTTCATTAGTAATATAGCTATGTATGTATTAATGTGGTATTGGTATATATTAGTATATTGAAGATAATTATGCATGTTTTAATTAAAGGCAATCCTCTGCATATGGTAGACATGAATGTATATTTAACAAGTGTTGTGTGACAACTTAGTCCCTGTCAAGAAAGTTTGAAAAAACTTCCAGGTAAGTTTGAAAATGGCATTGAACCTTGCTTTGTGTAGGGTGCATTGATAAACTATTATTAATCAAATGTTGAAACCTTATTTTGACAATACAATTACAGGGATCAAGTGAAACAAGGAAATACACAATTATCGTGACCAAGAAAGATTGATAAGATAAGACAGCGGAAAACCTCATGAACCCACGTTTAAACTTTAGCACTAAATCTAACCTCCTCTATCACTTGTTTTACCTTGCCTAATGAACCTACATACGGTCATTCATTGGTTGTACTAATCTCTGGGAATCGGTTGTATTAAAGCGGTGTAAACCCAACAATAATGTTTCTAGACTTTATCGATTTCCAAATGATGTAAAAACCAACGATAAAATCTCATCAACAATTTTATATTACCAACGATAAACTAATAAGAAAATGTTGTATGGTTGCTTGATGACGTTTAGATGAATTTCGACTTAATTTTATTGAAATACATGAGGTCTCTTGCTTCCTCACAAGGAACCCTTCCCATACAAACTTAGAAAAGAATATGTCAATCGTATTAAAGAAGCGAAGGCAAACAAAAGGAAGCTTTGTAATGCACGGCTCTAGAGGGTTCAGAAAGTGAGGGACACAACATAATCTTTCCTTTCATTTCATGTAGATCAAACTTTGACTTTGTGCATAGTGAATTTCTTGTTCGCTCGAGAAAAATAGCAGATTCCTCTAGCAATGCTCCAATTTATCTCAATGTCTTCCCCCACACATATAGATAGATAACATTTGAATTTGTTAAAAAATGATATATTGATTTAAATCTGTTCATTTTGTTTTTTCCCTTATTGCCATGATTTAGTTTGACTTAATTGGTAAACCTAAGGGAAAAAAGACTCAACAAAATTTTATAACTTTTTGTATTATACCATAAAATAATTACACCATGAAAATATAGGATTGTTTCATCTCTAATTTTCATTGAACTAACTTGTAATTTTTCATTGAATGTCATGAAACAAGTACACCATAAAAGCATATGAAAACAATTACACCGTGAAAATATATAATGGTAAAAGCAAAGGCATTTGATCTCTTATAATTAATGATGCTTTGTATACAAGGATTACAAAAAGATATTGTGTTTGGGGCAGACTTGTTGGCACTGATGGGAAAGAAATCAAAGTGGATATGTGTTAGATTTTTTATAAAGATTTTGAATTTAAATCAAATTTATTTTAAGATAATATTTTAAATTCTAATAAATATTTTGAATTTAAATCAAATTTATTTTAATATAATTTTAAATTTTAATTAAATTTATTTTGAAAATATAATTAAAAGAATAATAACTTCACCATTTTATTATATTATTTATATTATTATTTATTAATTAACTGAAAAATAACATAAATAAATAACTTAAGTATGAAGTTAAATTCATTAAAATAAACTTAGACAAAATAATAACCAAAAAAATTATCCACAAACTGAAGAAAAACCATTACAATACCACAACCAACATTAAATTGATAAAGATACATAACAAATTATCAAAATAACAAAGCTTTGGTATTTAAAAATCTTAAACAAGGGTTTCAAATTATTAATAACTAAACTAGGGTTTTCAAGGCAAAGGAATCAACCACTTGACCTGTACTGTTTCATGGAGCTTGAGAAATGTCCCATACTATGTCATGTAGCTCGAGAAAGGATTAAAACATGTAAAAATTTAATGTCATCATATAAGCCATTTATTATGTTGCAGATTTATAGCACCCTCGTAATGGACAAAGCGTAAGTAATTGATTCAATAAAGAAATTATCAAAAACAGTACCAGAGACAGAAGAAATAGACGAGTGTAGATGTATTAACTATAAAAAGATATTTTGTTATTTGGTAAACCAAAGACACAATGGAGCGCCAAGAGAGTATGTGGATTCTACCAATTTATTAGGTCAGGATTGTCAATAATTTTCCTGGGGGAGGATAATAGGATCATCTACAAAGTAAGAAAAAGTGTTTCTATACTTATCGCTTTCCAAATTATGTAAAAAATAGCGATAAAATTGTTACGAGGGAAATCTCTCTATGGCTAGGGGTAAACCACAACATATGGAAATGACTACAGAAATTAACTCTAATCTCAGATATGCTATATAAGCAAATATGCTAACAAGACAAGATAAAGAGCCTACCTCGTCCAGACGTTCGATGAAGTCCACCGTTGAGCACTTGACTCAAAGCAATACACCAACAACTAGTCCTCAGTAACCAAGAAACGCAAGCATATGGTGATAATATATAAGGTTAGCACATTCAATAGAATAATCCATCAACATTCATAAAAAATATGCCCATGGAATAACAATTCAAATATTTGCAAGATATTAATTGGACAAGAAAAGAGTATTTCTATTAAAATGTAATCAGCATAAGTGAATGAATTACAAACTTTCGTGTCAGCACGGTTTGGAACCGAGAAACTAAGTCCCTTCTAGATGGTCCACCACTTCAATCCTCCACCAAAGGCAAGCTCATATAAGAGAGACAATGAGGTTCTCAATCAAGTAGGGAAGATCTTGGGGGTTGAATAATGTGTTCAGACTTAAAAGGACAAAGGGATGCAGACTCAATATGAAGTGAATAATTTATCCAGAGTAACTTTTCTCCCAAAGTTGAATTCTTCTCCTCTTTTCCATGGCTTGGATATAGCCCATTTATAGCCTTCAAGTGGAACTGAAGGGCCGAGTCGGAATGTTTCTAGTATATTGAAGGTCAAGGATCATGGATCCCGTGATGTGACATGGAAACCTGACACTGTTTTTTTATTTTGGGCACAAAACTTGATGTACGTGGGTTGTAATGGTGCAACCTGCGTATATGCATGTTGTATAATAGTTAGGGCACGTATATGTGGAAAAATATTGTTCTTAGCTCCGAGATTTTCAAAAATGGACTTCAAGTCTGCATAGGGAAATGGAAAAATGCCTTCTGAGCAAATTTTCATAAGGTGAGGAAAATCTTTCTATAACAGATGCCCCCTAATGTGTGAGGTCAAAGGAGTATCTAGAATGTCTGAAATACATTATAATACCCAAAAATGGAGTAATGGAGACCCAGCTGGAAGAACTAGTTGCTCATGAGAATATTACAATATGTATTGACTTTGCACACATAGTTGCCAATTTGAATTACACTACAAATTCATGTGAAAATATACCAAAAAATTGTTCATGGCCATGAGTAGGAAATACAAAGGTGGGTATATGCATAGACTCGATGATGAAACTTTGTGATGCAGGAGGTATCAATCAAACTCTCCATAGGGACTGGAAGAGTAACTAATCGGGGGAGTAAGCTCTCGGTAACGAGCTCAAATTCCTAAGGTCATGCTAAACCCAAAATTTTGATGACATGTGGACTCAAAAATTTTGTGCTCTGCTCAAAGGTGACATGCTGCCAATATAATATAATATTATTTTCCCACTCGTCTTTTTTTGTTTTTTCATAGTCAAATGAATGTTATGATACAGAGGAGGAAACGAGTGTCACAAATAAGCAACTAGTTCCAGTAGTGGAACATACCTATGCTCAATGCAAGGAGGTGCATGCGAGAGATCGACACTCGGGGGAATGTTTCCTCTTGAGTATAGGGTGTCAAGCTGCAAAGGATATAAACAAGGCTTTGCTTGGCTGATGATGTAAGTTGTTGAGGTGAAAGGCTTATAATGAAAAGGTGAGAACCGACAATAGGATCAATACTACAAGCAAGAGAATGAGATGCAATTACAACTTAACACCAAAAAATGTCCTTTTTCATAATATTAGTCTACTTGGTTTGAAAAAGGGGTAAAATTACACCAAATAGACGTCCTTTCAAATCCAATTTACGAGTGTGAAAGAGATAAGTTCACTCGACAATCTTTTTGCTTTTTGAGAGAGTTGTAAAAGAGCTTAAATCATACTCATTGGGAGTCCTCTAGGAATAGGTTAGCATGTTATGAGTAAGAAATGAGGTTCAAACATAAATTCATGTATTAGCTATAATGGACTCCTGATCCTACAGACAAAAATATATGCATGGGCACTGAATGATGTAGGGGATCTAACTAGGGTACCCATATTTGGTAAGTCTCTACCATTCAAGAACGACACTTCTAGTTGCAGGTAGAAGGTTTTGTGTCATTGTTAAATGGGTTCGTACCTAAGGGATATGAGTTGCAGTCATAGGATGATGCAAGTGTGCATAATTGATTGGTGACCTATCCTATATGTTGGATGGCGAAAATACCTGTCCAAAGTTACGAACGGGCGACATGGAGCTGAAAACCACAAGCATCCCTGGATAAAACTACCAAAACCAACTCCATCCACTATCGTATTAGTCCATTAGGCCAAAATATTGTATGAAACTATGTCAAGTGGGTTAAAATTTGCTATAAATAGTAAAGAAATCAATTTTACTATACCATTTGTATTTTTTACCCAAATAGTGTATTTTGGACCAAATTGCCTCTGAATTTCAACTGTTGATTGCGGGAGCTACGAGCGACAGAATCAACAACCATATGGACCAGGTAATTCATATTTCTCCCCTATTTCTTTATAGTGGATTAAAATTTGTACTTAGGCCTCGTTTTTTGAGTTATATAGGGTGCAACTTAGAAACTAAGGTATACACGGGCTATAGATAATTGGGTCACGTATATGCATACCTATACACGACTGTTTTCAAAATAGCCAACGTATAAGAAGCCCTATACGCGACTGTGTAAACTGTAGCTCGCGTACATGTCTGTGGATAAGGTTGATAACTCAAAAATGGTTTGAATCTTGCAGGATGGTGCTAGAGTGCAGAGAAAGAGAGAATGCAGAGGTGGATGTTGTAGTGGAGAGAGATCCAGGGGCCCAAATGGGCTTAAAAATATGTGGGCTATACAATTTTTGGGCTCTCAAAGGTATGAGGACTCTAGTGAGACTCTTTCATCTGCTTGTGAACTACTGGGATCCGGATATTGAGACCTTCAACCTTGATGGACAACCATTGAGGATTGAAGTTTAGGACATCTACTTCTTGAAGGGATTGTCGCGTCAGGGTGAGGTGGTCAATCTCAAAGCCCGAGGAGCTGGGAGTGGCATGAACATAGAGGATTACATGGCCACTCATTGCATTGGAGGGACCGACAAGGTAGGGAGCCAACTCTCAATCAGAGCGATCAACAATCTGAGTCTCAAGATTGTTGTCCTAGTGTTGACACAGATCACAAGGTCGGCCTCTTTGCACCAGGCATTGAGGCCACTTATGTTCTATTTAGTGGAGTTCTTGTGACCCATGGTTTACAATTAGTGTACCTCACTGCTGGCCAACATGAGGATCCAGCTAACAGACTACAAACTGGGTAGAAAGAGGAACTTTGAGTTTGCGTCTATCCTTTGTAGTTTTTTCTTCAAGCGGGTTCCAGGCTTGGGCCCTAGAGTTGAGTTGTTTCGCACATAGATAATTTTAGGGGATAAATTTCACAAATGGGATAATTTTCCATGGTTTTCCCCAAAAAACAATTTGCCAATTTCCATTTTTTCTAAAACTGATTCGCCCAAATTCCATAGAATAAAAAAAATTTACCTTAAAAATCGCCAAACGTTTATAGAAACTATACAAAATCCTTAGAAATATGAATATTTTTACAAAAATATCGCCAAACATTTTACATTTTTCATATTAAGGACTAGTAATATTATCCCAAGTTTCTACATTTTAATACAAATTTCTATCCATAAAATTATCCCCGGTTCTGCATGGACCACGCGATCCATCCATGGCACAGTGGACCGAGGTAATGAGGCGACAAGGAGGTGGTAGGGTTCCAACACCCTACAACGATGAGTTTTTATTCTAGATTCGACAGGTGATGGCTCTGGAGGACTACTGTTACACAGGGATTGACTTCATAGGAGATCCATACATGTCATTACCACCAGGTTCCGCCTATGGAGACATAGGTATGACAAAGTTTTTTAAATATTTCATTTTTTTGTATTATTTTATAAGAAAAAAAAACATGTTTGTATGATGTTAGGTACTAACTAAACATGAATGTGATACAGACGTAGGTCCACGACAGTCGAAAGGTCTTCCATGACATTGGTGGAGTCACCGGGGGGATGAAGGGGACACTGGTAGAGTGCTTCCAAACGTGCAGGGCAACCTGTCTCGTTTGATGCAGAGGATTCCCATGGTTCAGGTGGAGGATTTTTCGGAGGAGATGCAGCGATAGGTGGTAGGTGTGCCCCGTGCTTAGGTACGACTATTTCGGCATCTTGCAAATGCCATAGTATGCTATCATGACACTCATCTAGCACCACAGGCGTAGATTTCGTGATTATTGTATGATCGGTTCTATATGTATTTTGAGGGTGTCAGCCCCAATTTTGTACTATAACATCACATTTTTTGGAGAGATGAAATATATATATATATAAACATTGATCTTCGGCCTTACTTATGTTACAATGTGTACATTGATGAAAGTGTTTTCTTTGCTTTAGTTATGTGACAAATGCCAATCTAAAACAAAATTAGCATATGCATCAGATACATAATTAGAACTTCTAGTTATGTGATGATAAGTAATCAAATCAAAATTTTGTTCTAAAAGTCTTACCCATAAGAATCATTGGAGAAGAGTAGGGTCATGCACATGGTAATTGTCGTTCAACTGACATAATACTAACTGGGAGTCCAGGAGAACTTCTAAAGAGTGAATACCATGTGAAATGGCATCATGTAAAAGTTTTATAACGACGTTATATTTGGCCACATTATTTGTGGATGGCCCTAATAAAACACCACCTGAAGACACTAGTAGACCCTCGGGTGAGTAAACAACCCAAGCGACGGAAGCCAAGTTCCGTGTATGACGATTGGCCCCGTCTGTGAATCCTAACTAGACCGAAGACTCTGTTGACATCTACCAACCAAGGGAAAACTTGATAAGAAAGTTGAAGATAAAAAAGAGGGAAAAGATATATACACTAAAATACAGTAGTATACAAAGAGTTATGCCCAAGCTTGGGGCTCAAGTGTAATATATTTTAAAATAGAGCCCATTCCTGGGCTCAGCCAGCATGTTCCCTTCATAATATTCTAATTCATAGGCTCATTTTTCTAAGACACGTCGCACGATATAGGGACCATGTCACATGGGTTTAAACTTGTCTACCCCTAGTGGTTCTTTGGCTTGATCATATAGAAGGACCAATTCACCCTCAGTGTACTGTCAAGGATAGACAAACTTATCATATTGGACCTTGACACATCTTTTATTTGCTTTGATAGTCATGGAGGTGTCTCAATGATACTCATCTAGACTCTCTAGGTGTATGAGGTGTTGTTCAAGATTGGAAGTGTCAGGTAGGAGCACAACTTCCAATATAAGAGAAGGGATTTCTCATTCAATAGGTAGGATTGACTCCACATGGTGCACTAACTGGAAAGGGAAAAAACTGGTGGAAGTCTTAACCGAGGTTTGGTATGCCCAAAGTGTTGGATAAAGCATGATATGCCAGTAAGATTTTCTCTGGCTTATAGTTTTCTGAAAAATGGTCTTGAGAGACTTGTTCACGACCTCTACTTGTCCATTTTCCTGGGGGTTAGTAAGGGGAAGAATTACCATGCCTAAACCCTAGTTTTGATGCTAATTCTTTCATCATTTCACTCTAAAAGTCGTTGTCATGATCAATGAAAATCTCACTCGATATTCTGAACCTGGATATAATTTGATTGAATATGAAGAAGGTAGCAGTCTTACCATCAAATCTAACTGTAGGCATGGCCTCAACCCACTTAGTGAAGTAATCTATGACCATGATAATGTGTTGGTACCCCCCAGCTGAAGTTGGGTTGAAATCCACAAAATATACCCCCCACTTGGTGAAGGGACTAATGGTAACGACTGGATGGAGAGGGGCTGGATGCGAGCGCATTTTCTGAGTGAAAACCTGGTAGGGGTGACACTTCTTAACTACTTCAATGCAATCTTTAAAAACATACGACAAAAAATAACCAGCTTGCAAAAAATTTTGGGTTGTCGCAAGATCGGATAGATGACCACCACAAGCCCCACTATGGTAGTCATTTAGAATAGACTCATCTTCTTCGTGAGTAAAAAAATGACACAATATATTGTCTGCTCCTCAGAAATATAGAGTGTCGTCAATGATAAGGTAATTCTTATCTTGGTATCATATATGTCGTTGGTCATCTCACTAGAGATGTTGAGGGAACTTCAAAGTTTGAAGATAAACAACAATATCTACATACTAGGGGTCTGACGACGAGACAAGGAAAACGTGTTCATCTGCAAATGAATCAACATGAATAACATCCTCATCTAACCAAGGGAAGTTGAATATTAACTCTGCAAAAATTAGTGATTTTTTGGACTTCGCAGAAGTGAAATCGAGATCGAATTCTTGTAGAATGAAAATCCATTTATTGTACTTTCCCCCTATGATATGCCTAGTAAGGACGTATTGAACTGGGTTGACATCAACAACCACAGTATTTTGCAAAGCATTATATAGTGTCATAATTATTGGACTGCATGAACAACAGCCAAAGCTAGCTTTTCAACATGAGAATATTTGAGTTCAAGGCCGACTAAGTTTCAACTAAGATAGCAAATGATGTTCTCACAGAGTTCATCATCCTCCTGAACCAACACCGTACCAATCATTTTGTCGGACACGACGACATAAAGCAAGTAATCTCTACCATAGTCTATAGACTTCAGCAGAGTCATCGATATCGGGGATTTCTTCAAAGCATCGAAGGATTCTTGGGCTCTCTCATCCCAGATAAAAGGAGTGTCCTTATTTAAGAGACGCATGAAACCCTTAGTAATATTGGCATAGTTCACTATAAACCATCGTAAAAAGTTATCTTTCCCCTGTAAACCTTGAATTTGATGAATAGTGCATAGTGGAGGCAATCAAAGTATTGCCTCTGCCTTTCACGGATCTACCATGATCTAAGTGTCAGAGACTAAAAATCCTAGAATTCGACCTGACCTAATGCAAAATATTCATTTATGAGGGTTCAAACGGATGCGACAATGGCGACATATTTCAAAAACTAGACGAAGGTGTTTAAGGTGATCCACTCTCTTACGAGAGTGAGTAGTGAGATCGTTGAGATAGGCTTCAAATATATGCTTCGATTGTGAAATGTGAAGTGCATAGCTCATTGGAAGGTTGCTCTGGCTTTCTTAAGGCTGAAAGGAATCTTCTGGTATGTGAATAAATTTCGTCTTATGTTGGTCCTCAGGCTAAATCTGAATTTGGTTATACCCTAAAAATTCATCCATAAAATAAAAAACTTCGCTTCCCACCCATTCGTCGAGAATCTTATCGATGAACGGTGTCGGGAAGTTGTCTTTGGGATAGGATTTATTCAGGTCACAAAAATCCATGCATACACAGATGGTTCCTTGACTTTTATTCACAGGAAAGGAATCAGATACCCATTCAGTCAAGGGAATTGGGTAGATAAAGCCAACATTAAGCAGTTTTTCTACCTCTGGCTTAATAGCAGGGGCCTTCCTAGGATTGATAGCTCTAATTCATTGTCGAATAGGTTTAGCATATGGGTAGGTTTTAATCTCATGTTCGACAATCCGAGGGTTGATTCCTGGAATCTCTTCATATGACCAAGTGAACACATCGCGAAATTCTTTGAAGAGCTCGGTGTAGATCAGAATTTCTTCTAGTGAACAATCTGCACCGATTTATACATTTTCAACCTTGCCAGGAATACATGAGATATCGATCGTGATGGTAGGAGAGATACTCCTCATGTTTCCTTCGGCATAAAGGTCATGATTATCAAGTGGAACTACGACATGACCGACTATCTCTCTCAAGGTAGATCTAAAATCATCTTGTTTGATTCTAGCAAGTTGTGGGAGAAAATAAGAGAAATGATGCATATCATCCCATGGCATGTCAGAACCATTAATGGCCTCTATGATAGCTTCATCTGAAGGTAAAGTCTCATCGAGGAAGTCACGTGAATAAGACAATGAAGTGGCCCACACGAGCTCTAGAACAGGATCCTCCTCGTCTGTATGTGAGGTAACAAGATTTGAATCCACAGAAGAGTCAAGAAAAACTTGATACGCTATCTTTGTTTTCGATAGTGGCATGGCCATTTCAGTATGTGATTGATCTTCACAATATGCAGTCGAGGAAGGCAGGGTCCAAGGATCGTTAAAATTTGAAGTGCGTAAAGGAACATACCTTCTTTGATGAAGCAAACCTACTGGACAAGGCGTATATATGATGAACCGATGCTATGAAGTCGAAGGTACCCATAATTGATGATTACATTATGAAACCGATATTCTTAGTTATCGGCTAAGAATTGTCGATCACGGGGATCGATGGTCCAATAGATGCATTGGGGCTAGCATACACATAGGACAACTAGTCGATCGTCACTATATTCCCATCGTGAGTAAAGCAAAGAGTGATAAAGATGGACAATATGATTGCAGTCCTAGAATAAGTCCAATTGCGTCCTAGTAACAAGTTATAGTCGAGGGGCGCATCAACCACCTAGACATTCACCTCTACCATCTTACCACCTAACTGGATCGGGAAGCCAGGAAGAATACCGTGAGGGCAGAAGGAATGACCATCAAAAGAAGTCAACATGGTTGGAAATTGAGAAAGGGTCCGAGAGCCAAGGGATTTCCAACAGACTAGGGGCATCACACATATTGCAGCGCCTTCATCAATAACAATACATTTGATGGTATACTTTGAGTAACCCACGTGGATTTGGAATGCCACATGGTAAGGCAAGCAAGGCTTCGGATCTGTGACATCAAACTTGATAACCTTAGAGCCACAAGGATCTATAGCTCCTAACACAGATAGAAAGGCATTCCTCTTTGAAGGACACATTTGGATTACCTCTAGAGGTAACATCGCACAAGGGGTTTGACCCAGATCTTCAACAATACAGTAATTTTGGGTGGCTCTAGCATTAGGATTGTAGGTAGAGCACTTGATTACTCCTTTCATAATACGAGGTCGGGGCTCTGGTTTTTCAATCTGTAAGGGTGTCTCCGAAGGAGGAGGAGATTCTAGACTAGGTACAGTCTGTGGAGAACTGTAATCACAAGACTAAGTGGCTACATTAACCTCATATTTAACCATATTGATGCATAAATGGTCACCGTATTGTATCGGTGGGTTTTGACTCCCACTCACCACATTTTCGGCATTCAAGGAGCTCTGGGCCATGTGTTGATTATGTGGAAAAGGATTAGTCAGCACAATGGGTGGTATAGATAAAATACTCGCAACTTCTGTAAGTTTGGGGCATAAATGGGTAAGGTGGTCGTCTGTACAAAGCTTGCAGGGAAAATTCACCTTCTGCCTTTGTTTCTTTCCCTCACCAACATTATTATTCAACTTCTCATTATTACCATTGTCCTTGGGTTTATTACTATTTTTCCCACCCCTACGATTGTTACCACGTCCTTTCTTTTTATTCCCTCCTGGTTGTTGGTTACCATTCGGGTTGGTCGATGATTGCACAGAATGTACATCCATTGACTGAGTGGGAATGGAGGACACGAACGAAGTTGTCCCTCCTACAGACTGGTCTAGAGACAACTCTTTCAAATGTCTTGTCACCGAGTCTGCAGATTTCACATTGGCAGAGCCTACAATTCCATCATCATGAAGCCCGGGATTTTTCTAGGGTCATAGTTTGACATTGGTGCATCTAGAATAATCTCATATAGCATCCCAGACTGAGCATATATGAGATCTAATTGTTGGGATTTAAAAATTGATTCTTCCTTAGATGTAACCCCAAATGTAGAAACATCCCTCGAAATATAAGGTTGTAGAGACTTTAGGAACCATTCTAGTAGGAATTTCGAGGGTGTGTAGGCCTTGATTAACCTCTTTCATCTATGCCACTCCTAGATATGATCCGAGATATGACTAAATTTGTCCTGATTGAAGGTTGACAAAATTTCTATGCCCACATCATAACATACTGGAAATTGGAAGTGGTTGAGGAAGATTAAAACCATATGATCAAAAGTTTCCAATGTCCCCCTTAGTAGCTTGATATACCATTTCGCAGCGACCCCTGGGAGGGTGCGTTGAAACAATCTTAACTGAATAGAATCATCGTTAAGGGGGTTTGAAGAGCACCAAAGGTGAAAAGTAATGAGGTGATCACCAGGATCCTCATTAGTTTTTCCCTCGAATTTTGGAATATCTTAAGGAAGCTTAGTGGGGATGGGGGGACATGTTAGATCATGATGCATAGGGTCATTCATTAACTTAGACAAGTATGGAAGATTGAGCGTGGCCAGAAAATGGAGAGGGGGTTGTGGCATCTGTCCCCAAGCTCCCTAGAAATAGTTTTTTGGGGTAATTGTAGCCCATCCAGGGTTCTGGTATGCACCATGGCCTTGTACAGGATTGTAATACCCTCCTCTAAACTAATTCATGAGGTTTTCGTTGGGCACCATTTCAGTAGGAATGTTATGATGAGGGTTGTAAAAACTGCGCCCAGCTGGAGTGGCTCCAGGTTGGGGTTTTCCCAAGGTATGAAGATGACCTCCTCCGAGTGTGAATCCAAAGGATAAACGTGGATTTTTCATTCCAAAATCGTTGTTCGAAATTGGTACAGAGGAGGTATGTATAAAGGATGAACCATAAGCAATAGTTTATCCGCCATGTTGGTTACTCCATCCAGAAGCATTAGGATCAGGATTAGACTTGGGGTTAATAGGAGGAAGACCTCCAACTGTAGGATTTATTTGTGGGACATGAGCACCACCAAACAAAAATGGAGTATGTGGAGGATCCATGCCCCCAAGTCCAATGCTAGTATTTGTACTAGGCACTAGGATGGAGGATGAAAATTGCGATGTGAAATTTGACATACCATAAGAAAAAGGGATAGAGGCCATAAGGATGGACTGAATATTGTATCACAGCGAGTGACAAAGGGAACCAAAAGGGTTCATGCTTATAGGTTGAGTAAACACTATAGAAAGGAATGAAGTGATGATAGGAACCTCCGACACTACAACCATTGTCATTGAAGGTGTCAAAGGAGTATCATTAACTATAGTAGGTATGGGAGTTGAGGACTCCCAGTATCTTTCTGACTTGATTCGATACTCATCCTTGTATGATCACAAGTCTGGTAAGTGGAGGTGTGTGTAACACATTTGATAACTTTATGCCTTTTAGAAGGAAAAGACTCAAAATGAGGTGTTAATTGTAAAAAGCGACGAGACCTATAGGGAAGTTTGTCTGGCTCCATGATGACTCAAGACTCGAGATATAAAAACAAATCCTAAGGGAAATTAGTAATCAAGGAGCACACCAAAATAAAATAAACAAAAGGACAATATGCACGCAAACAAGATAAAGTGGTTGAAAGGGGCCTCCCTCCCTAAAGTAGGTATGCCTCGCCCAAGAGGGGCTTGAGACTCTCTGCAAAATATCGGAGGTATCAGAATCAGTTATAAGGGCCCTCATGGGATTAACAACTAGTTGATCAGATCCCCTGGAGAGGTAATCCTCCATAAAGGATGTGTGTTGTTCGACCCTTATCTGACCCAGGGTACCTGCAGAATAACCCCTGCAAGTAACCTATGTGGTACCTATGTCAAGCAACTAAGAAACCATGATATAACCAATGCGTAGGCAAGCAGTCATATGTTAGGTCTACCGTATGGGCAGGGTAACAAATCCTGAAACCTTGAAAGCATCGCCTCTCACAGAAGTAAAGGTACTAGAAAGATCCTCGTATACGAATATATCCCCAGAAATATATCTGACGCTAAGAAGGTATTAGGGAGATATCCCCTCAACCAACTTCACGTGACCTCATGCTTAACTTCATTGTAAGCAGAGCCTCCTAACGTCACCAATCATACAATGGATTTCACCACTCCCTTAGTCATACACACATGTTGATTTAATAACCTTGGAGAAGGTTACTCACAAAATCCTATTACAAGGCTCTAAATCTTAAGCTAGTTTGTGCACCCTAGAAAATAAAATCGTTTCTAATCAATTTTAAATTATCAACGTTTTTTTTAGTGGCCTTGCTTACTCAAAAAAGGTGTGGTCGTGAAACTAATGATGTTATGACTCAACAAGTAAAATAAATGAATATGAATAGAATGCAAAGTCCTAAATTCAATTCCCAATAAATGATAAGCTTTTCAAATGAAATTTTCAATTTAGGTCTGCAATTACAAATAAGATGAAATATTTCTATACATGTGCTAAGATCAATGATAAGGACCCAAAAGATCAAATGGAAACAATGAAAAATGCTTAATATTTTTGTATTTTCAATATAAAAGAATGAAAATGCAAGGACTAAACAACAACTTGATAAGATTCTACTATATGTAAACAGAGACAAACCAAGCAGGATATCAAGAAGCAAACACCCAGCCCAAGATGCAAGGACAATCAATGAAAAGGATGATGAGAAAGGCATCACCCAAAAATTCAACCAACGAAAGGTTTCCTATCATTCCATAGACACTTAACAGTTATAACAGAGACCCAAGAAGACTCAACAACCATCAAAACTTACCTAGCACACATCAAACTTAGCAAACAAACATAAAAGGATGATGTATGCATTTTTTCAGGAGAAAACTGTGTGTATACACATCTTGCAGGAGGAAAGCTCGCGTATGTACACAACTGTCAAGAATAAACCCACGTATATGTGTTTAAACACTACCATGCTAAGGATAAGGCTAAGAAACTCAGACTCAAAATGAACAGAGGTTTTGAAGCAATCAGATGACAAGAAACTCAATATAAATGAGAGTCATCAAAGGAGAAACACACTCCAAACCCCAAAAAGAAGATCATATCCCTAGTATGGTCGCCAATTCTATTATGAGGAAAATCTTGCTATGGCTAGGGGTAAACCACAACAGACGGAAATGACTACAGAAATCAACTCTAGTCTTATATATTCTATATAAAAAAATATGCTAACGAGACAAGATAAAGAGCCTACCTCGTCCAGACGTTCGATGAAGTCCATTATTGAGCACTTGACTCAAATAAATACACCTGCAACTTGTCCTCAACAACCAAGAAATGCAATCATATGGTGATAATATATAAGGTTATCACATTCAATAGCATATTCCATCAACATTCATAACAAATATTCCCATGGAGTAACAATTCAAATATTTGCAAGATAATAATTGGAAGATAAAAGAGTATTTCTATTAAAATGTAATCAACAAAAGTGAATGAATTACAAATTTCCATGTCGGCATGGTTTGGAACCGAGAAACAAAGTCCCTTCCAACTGGGCCTCCACCACTTCAATCCTCCACCAAAGGAAAGCACATATAAGAGAGACAATGAGGATCTCAATCAAGTAGGGAAGAGCTTGGGAGATGAATAATGTGTTCAGACTTAAAAGGACAAAAGGATGCCGACTCAATATGAAGTAAATAATTTCTCCAGAGTAACTTTGCTCTCAAAGTTGAATTCTTCTCCTCTTTTCCATGGCTTGGATATGGCCCATTTATAGCCTTCAAGTGGAACTGAAGGGCTGAGTCGAAACGTTTCCAGTATATGGAAGGTCAAGGATCATGGATATTGTCATGTGACATGGAAACCAGATACTATTTTTTAATTTTGGGTACAAAACCCGATGTACGCAGGTTGTAATGGTGCAACCTGCGTATTCACATGTTGTATAATAGTTAGGGCGCGTATATGTGGAAAAATATTTTTTTTATCTTTGGGATTTGCAAAAAGGGACTTCAAGTCTGCATAGGAAAATGGAAAAATGCCTTCTGATAAAATTTGCATAAGGTGAGGCAAATCTTGCTATAACAAAAATATCGTCGAAAATTTTATATAACCAATGATAAAATATCATCAAGAGAACTACATATGGTTGGTCAACGATAGTCCATCCTAGAGAATGTTATGGTATCTGTGGTTGGATATACCACTTATGTCTCCACTCGACCCTTTATTGAATCTTGTTGACACCTCACCGAAAAAGTGATAACGACATACCCAGGACACTTTAGCAAAAAAGAGAGATGGTTCATGTCACCTGGGACCCCCTTGGAACTATCCATAGCGTGCACCTGTAATACATGTGGTGCATATTCATGTCTTAGCCACAATGAAAAATGTCATTAATCAATTAATTTATGTTAATTAATTTAAGTAAACAAACCATTACAAATCACACAATAACCAAATCTATCGTTATCCATTCACTAAGTGGTTGTCATGCTTTAAGCCAGGACATTAAATCACACATTGCATGCTTGTTGGTTGTTCCAGCCTTCTGATTGTAGCTCCATATATCATGTCAAATGTTAGCACAATGCGCACTTAACAACAAAATTAGACCATTCAATTACAATCATAGTTTGGAAATGCACAATTGAAAAATGATAACAAATAGATCAATTCTAAGAAGCTAGGAGAAAGCTTCTCTTTTTTTGTTCATAACATTCTGTCAGTACACAATACTACATCTAAAAGTCTAGAAACACTATTTTTTTATAAAACTACTATGTGTGTTTTATGGGCATTAAGGAATGGATATATGCTGCAAGTATTGGCATGGGTTGTGGTTTAGGCATCGACTAGGGACTTGGCAGTGTGTGTCAAAATACATGTCTCTTTATTTACAACATAGAATTCCTATGCAATTTGATTTTGAAACTAGTATGTTTAAAAATTTTCACGAAATTCACTCCAAACAAAGAACCTCTCACAACTTTTGTGGCTCAGCAGTAATTCATTATTGAGAACCTTGGAATCAAATTCTAAGCATCATAGGATAGTTATGACTAATCTTTCCCAAGTTAGCCACAAATAAGCATAATAGACAATCTAATTTTTCTTATGTGTATGTATACATTCCCTGATAATATATTTTGAATAACTTTAATCTGGTAGAAGTCGACATAGTGTAAGGAGTCGCAAGAGCTTGATCATAATTTCTTCAATTGCTCTGTCCCTGATAAAATTTCATCGCTTCCCACACCTGTACATGGGTGTTCTGCAAATTGGTCCCTCTTCAAATTATTGACTTTCAGAATACATACTATCTACTCCCCTTGTCTCACCATGAATCCAGAAATTCCTCCTACAAATCAGCTCTTCGGGGAAAAGGGGGCGGCAACCAAGAAGACATGTAGAGCGTACATGACTTTCTTGGCTGGATGTGGAGACTACATGAAAGGTGTTGTTGGTATTGCAAATGGTTTGTGGAAGGTGAAGAGAGAATATCAACTTATCGTTGTTGTTTTGATCAATGTTCTAAAGTGTCATCGGTTGTAATTGCGCATACAAGGTTGCATTGTTCACCATATTCAACCCATCCACCCCTCCGACAATCAAGTGTTATTTTCAATTCCTTACTATTTTCTTTAGTTACTCTAAACTCCATATTTGGGAGGTATTTTCCATTATTTCTTTTATCTGCGACTCTCGATACATGCATAGATTTTAACAATGGTATCCTTCCTTAACACGTGCATATAGTTATTAAGAATATTATTTTGGGTGGTGTGCGGTTTGAGGAGTACAACAAGATGGTATATATCTAGACTCAGACATCCAAGTCTTTGAAAAAATTGATAGTCTTTTTGGCATGCAAGATGGATATTTACATGCAGTTATGGATTGCTTCTATGAGAAGACATGGATTCATACCACGGGCACAAGATCAGATACTATCAACAGTGCCCAGATAAGGTGTCATGACTCATGGCCCATCGAATTAGGACAACCACATTCTCCATACTTCAACAATGGTTCCTGTTTGAGCCCAATCAACTAATCTTTGAGTGCCTTTTAGAAACTCTCATGAACATTGTGCCAACGCCCTTTGTAGAATAGGTCTAGTTCTATTATCAATTTAAGGATCATGTTATTTTTTGTTTGGTTTACTAGATCTTTCATTGATTGGAAGTTTCTATATGGATTGGAGATTAAAATCCTATCAATATTTTGAATAGGTTTTAGGCATAACAACCCTTTTCCAGTGATGCTTCAACCAGGTAAGCTTTCCTACTTTCACGTTTGTCTGTACTACCTTCTTTCTAGCTTGATTTACTATGAAATCACAACTCCAATACATCTTGTTCACCTAACTAAATGTTCCTCGTTGCCCTCTATGATCTTTTACAATCCTTCCTGAAACTAGCTTGTATTCCACTATTTTTTCTCCTTTTATGTTGGCTTAAGTAATTTGTTTTGGCCCAAAGAGTGCCTTTTCTATCGACTGTGTTGTAACATAAGTTAAAATTCTGAATAAAAATTCAAAATTTTTATTAGAATATGTTTTCTTTGTTTATCTAAATGTTAATTTGATTTTAATCTATTAGATTAATTTTTCTTTATGTATTTTGTGTTAGTTTTTATATTGGATTTTATCTTTTAATGAATATTTGTTTAAAACAGTAGTTTATTATGTTTAGATTTATTAACTTTAGCTTTATTTTAGATTTTAATTACTTTGATTTATATAGATAGATAGATAGATAGATAGATAGATAGATAGATAGATAGATAGCACTTTTGTATATGAAATTAGGTTATTTTGTTTAAATATAATATTAAAAAACTATTGAAATATTGTTTGCATGTAGGTCGAGCAAGTTAAAACATGGAGGGTCTTTATAATGTGTTAAAAATAAATCAAACCTAACAGTTGGATTGAGACCCAAATTCAATCACCACTCTTGATCTCAACGGATCAGAGTTATGGGTTCGTTATTGTATTACAAAGGCTCTCAGAAGCCCGAAGTTTCGATTTTGATATACGTTATCACTATGATGTCATGTTGGACCATCAACATTGGGTTTTCAGACCTTTTATAAAGTTTCTATATGATCCCTTTCCAATCCAAGATACGTCATCACTGCCACGTCATGTTGACCTCTTGATTATCAGATCATTGGGTTCCTAGAATGCAATTGCACATCATATCGATCCGATCCGATATGATGACATGTCGAGCCATTGGCACTGGGATGTCGAAATTTTTATGAAACCCTTCTCATGATCTCTTTTGGTCCAATGGAAAACTCAACATTTACACGTGGGATGTATTTCTACCACATCAATGACAACAGGGACCGATGAGGGCTGTCACATGTTTGTTGTGATGTCAACATGCCACATCATGTCCGGTCACCAGACACTAGGTTTGATTTTTGAATTTGTATGTTTGTCAAGGAAAGGTCAAACCGGTAAAGCAGGGACCCACTTCTAAAAGGTTACACTCTGCACAAGGTTGTGGGGCCTACTCATTCAATTTCAAATCTTCTATGAAAGGCCTATTCTATATCAAACCAAGAATACCAAATTCCACGATAAATTTAGGATTAATTCATGATTGTGATAACAAATTAAAGCATCATCTGGCGGTCATGGTGGAATATGGACGTTGATTTGATGGTTGTTGTTTATCAATGATCTTGAGTCTAATTTGGGGCAGCCAGTCAATAGAATGAAGAGGTTTTTGCAGTTCAAGAGATCCAGGGATTATCTTATCAGATCGATATTTTTAGAATAGGAAGATATCTCCATGATCGAACAACAATTTATGTTGTAATTTCTGTGTATAAATATCTATTCAAAGAGATTGTAAAGGTACTTTTGTGCCTGAAGAATATTGAAACTTTTCAATAAAAAAATTATTTACAAAAGGAAAGAGATTATTGGATTCCATTTCATAAGTTTATGTGTTTCCTTTTTCATGTTTTCATATTTTTCCATAAATTGTCTTCTTCAAATGTCGATGTCATAAGTGTTCCAATTTGGTACAACCTCCACTGTAGTAAGTTTTAAAGAAATTATTGAAGTACAAACTTTCCTGTGTTTTATTGTGAGTAAGATAAGACTCGTTCTTTGATATATTTTTTTTAATTTTCAAGTAATCTCGTGACATAAGAAAATTCATTGTTATCTCTTATATTGGAAAGGAAGTAATATTTATCTTTATTGGATACATTACTTCTTATTTCAATTTTGTTTATCTCAATTATACTTTCCATACTATTAAACTTTTGATGAACTTAAGGAATGAGATCAAGCCTTTTCATTTCTAGTGATTATTTATTGAAAATTAAGATTAAAATTATGGCATAAGGTCTTATAAGTAAATGAATTATTTATGTGAGATGACTTGGCATTGTTTTTAAACAACTAGTAACAATCTCAGGAACAACAGATTGTTTTATTCTTCTACCGTAAGAAGGATATACTATTTTCTTTCTTATGTGTGTCAAATGAGGCAAACCAATTCCTCTTGCTGCAATTCATCATTTGCATCATATATACTTGAATATTAATTGTAGTACCTAGGAATCTTGTATACCAATCTAACGCTACCATGTGTGACCTTTCCTTTTCCAAAATGCCACCATTTCTGCAAAAAAATCCTCAAAAACAGTTCAAGACAATTACTTACAATGATGCTTCGGAAATAATTTTTCGATGGCCAAGAAATAATCTGTCGATGGTCGGGGACACAGCAGGCCCAAGAAATCCTCCAATTTCTGAAGTTTGTGTGGGAAATTCAGACGACGAGAGGTTTAGTAAAGTCGTTGCTCCTCCTTAAAGATACAAACAACTTCTATATAGATATATATTTGTACCTGTAAATTGAAAGGTTAAATTTAGGGACATATAGGTATATATTTGTACTTGTAAATTGAAAGATTAAATTTATGGATGTATAGATATATATTTATACATGTAAATTGAAAGGTTAAATTTACGGACAAAGAATATAAGGTTGAATACCATGTTTATTCTTGTGTCATTGAATCTGTGTCTAAAGACAAAATCGAGTGAATATTTATCATTGTGTAGGGCACTGGAGTTGTCGTTGAATATGTGCTTAAAGACCGACTCATGAGGTGAATATCTAACATTGTGCAGGGCGGTGGGGAAGGTGGTGAATATAAGAGAACTCATGCAAATGGCCACGACTAGACATGCAAGCTTCCCTTGACACAATAGGAAACACAATACACACCTTGACTACAGGGAGACCTACAAAGAGTATGCAGGGAGACCTGGACTATAGGGAGACCTAGGGAGAGTATATGAGTGTCAGAGGGATATCTGAATGTTAAAGAGATGACATATATATTAATTATTTTTATGGTGAAGCTTTAATTAGTCACATTTCCCTAGACTGGACTCTAATACCCTAAGACCCTAAACTCTATAACCAATCAAAATAGAAATAAATAAAGTTTACTTTATTTTTTAATTGAAAAAATAAAAACTATTACATCAAACTTTGGGTAAAAGGAGAAAAAAGAATGTGAGTCAAAATAGAACTAATGCAATGTCAATGGTGAACCATCATTTAATCCTTGGACTAATAAGACTCAAAAATTTAGATTGTAAAATTTAAGAACATAAAAATTATATTTGCTCAGTAATAAGACTCAAAATTTGTCAACTGATAGCATTTTTTATAAAAATAATTTATATCTTGTAAAAAATAATTATTTTTTCTTATGCATAATATTGAAAAATCCAAAAACACTTTTTAGTCAAAGGCTAAGTAATATATAGTCAACCATGAATCTATCACTATAATCCTTCTTTGACAAGGAGGAATAAGATACAAACACAAAGATCCCAAAACATAAGCCAATTTATTATTTTTCCATATAATGTAGGGAATAGAAAATTATGGTGTTATCTCTAAGGAAATGGACATATAAAATAATGAAATATGAAAAGGAATAATAAAATTAATACAAAGAAAATATGTTTCATAAATACTAGAGTAAACATCCTAGGAACATGATTAGAAGAGGAAATTTTAATTATTAACAATATTGTCTCTCCACGGAATCTAGTTGTTCTACATCTAAATATGGTCATCTAGAACTTGGAATATGAAAGGAGAAAAAATAAATAAAACTTTTAAAAAATAAAAATAAAAAAATTACTTGCTTTATGAGAATCCAATAAAATAATCACATGAAAAATAGGTAAAATAAATGCCTTAGCCTATTCATTGTATATTCTCTGAAGTTAACTAATGTATTCAAGCCAATGAGCAAATGCAACTCAAAGAAACTACTCGTTGTACTATGCACTCTTTGAAATTAACTAGTTTATCCAATCCATCTAGTTTGAAATTAACTAGTTTATCCAATCCATCTAGTAAGCAAACGCAACTCAAAGAAATTAAGTTGTGTTAGTAAATGCTTGGATGGAAGACTAGGCCTGACCATTCAACATTTTATGCTTCTTTATTGGCTTTAAAAAACCCTCACAATGTTTCATACCAGAAATAATGCGATGACGATAAGTTGATTCAATTCTTTCTGGTATGCATATGCTCACAATCTAATAGGTTAACTCAAAAAATAAGAAGGACACTAAATAAGATCTAATAGTATGTCGGAATTAATCTAACCAGATAACACTGAAAATTTAGAACTTAGAGGTTTGAGTCTATCATAACCAGATTCAAGTTATATCAATATGCCAATAAGTTTATGGTCAAAAAGAAGTTTAGTAGTAAGTTGTAGATCTTAATTTGACAAAACAAGCCTTGAGATATGTTGCAGATTTTGACTCCCAACTCTTAATAAAAGAAAAAAGACACATAAATTTTCTCAACAGAAGCATGTTGCACAACAATGTCAATTCAAACCGTCAGCAACAAGGCCGAAAACATAACACTCAAAACATACAACAAGGAATGGATGGCATTGCCTGCTAAGTTAAGAGCCAACATATCATCGATTCTAAATAACAATTTCCGAAATGATTACTGAAGTAATGGATACTGAGAAGTCAATCATGGTGGTAGATGGAAGCTTGGAAAATCATTATCAACCAACCATAGCCAGTAAAGGCCCTATCCACATAAATGCCTTGTCCCTACTGAGTTTCTTCTCTACACTTGGTTACACTACCTTACTACCCAAGAAGTAATTATCTATGGTATTTTGTCTGTATATAGTATTGCTCAACTTTAAAATTCTAGCTCATTATTTTTTAAGTTTCAAAGATATACATATTCGCTTCAGTGATAGGGATAGCTTAACAAAGATGTGGAAAATTTGATGGCTTAGATTATCCCACTATGCAATCTAGTTCCAGCCAAAATGAGCCCAAGTCACGTTTTTTTAGGCCGTGTTGGTTAAATGTAACACTTGGGTTATACATGGGGTAAGAACAAATTGTACCCTCCTCCTTTGAACTTTTGTAAATTTTGTTGTACTTCAATATAGATTGCTTTATCCCAAAATAACAATGTTGCAAATATCATTTTGGGGAAAATATCACTGAGGGTCTGGAAAGAAACTTACCAGAAATATTAGGGGAAATATCAGAAATTATCGGAAAATATCAGCAAGAATAAACTTAGACCTGAAGAATGTTGAAAATGTCAGACAAATTGGCAACCTAAAAAACTCGAGATAAATCTGAAAGATTAGGAGAAATCAAATATTATTGCAACATTGAAAAGACAATATGGGGTGAACAAAAACCTCACTCTGAAAAATTCAACTTGTAACTATTCCAGTCATAACGGGAACACAAAACTTTAAGGGATCTTAAATGAAAAGAGTCTAGATTACAACCCAAGTAACCTCCTCGCCTCATCATCGATATCTCACCGAGACCAGACCTGCGATTCGACTTCCTCTTTATTCTTCATAGGCAAGTCCAGTTGAGTTAACAGATTGTGTAGCTCTAGATATGTATCAACAATTCCCTCCTTGGTTTAATTTACATTATGTCTTGTCTTTTAGTCCCACTTACAGTTGGTGTCTTGTCTTTTAGTCCCACTTACAGTTGGTCATTTACGGGATTTAATAAAATTTTATTTTTAGATTCTAATTGTACTTACATTTAACCTGTAATGTGTGATTATTTATGTTGAGAAAGTCCAGAGAACAGGTGAAACATAATCAAAATTAAAATTGACTGGATTAAGTTGCAAACTTAGAGAATATAGTCTACAAACTAGATGTCCTTAGGGTTGGGAGTGGCTGACCTTGCTAAACCTCTTTTAATTTTGGTTTTAGAAAATTCTTTTTTGGTTAGGTTCTAGAAACTTTATTCACAAAACCTTTGCCAACCTCATCTTGATAAGATATTCCACCTATGTAAAGAGGACCTTTACTGAAAGAAAATAAATGCGATGAAATATTTGACAAGTTTCATATAAAAATAGTCCCTGAGGTTGTATTGAAATGTTTAGATGAGGACTATTTAAAAGTAGAAGTAGAAGTTTCTGAAAGAGAAAATGCAATAGGATCCATATATGTGGGTATAATTTTCAACAATCATAGAGGAAAATATTTCAACACATTTGTTGAGAATTTTTGACTTTATTTCTTTCCAAGTTCAATATTTTGATAAGTCCTGGTTCTAATGGTTTACATGTCTGAACATTTAGTTTTTGCAGATATATGTGTAGCTGTCCATATATTTGGAGGAGTTGTGGGAAAATGCATATGTGCAACTAAAGAGCATACAAGACTTGGAACAGTTCATCAATCTTCAAATGTTAAGTGGGTGGTGTTGAGTAAAAAAAAATGAAGTCCTTCTCACAACACTTTCAAATCTATCACCCTAATTTATAGCCTTATTGCAAGTTCAATTAACCTTCAAGTTATTAAACTTAAAGACCAAGTGTTGTTTTTTAATCATTTATCTAATCATTTATCAAATGCAAACTTAAATAAAGAAATTTGATTTTTTTAATTAATAATTTAAACAAGAAGCAAAAATCACATAATATGGTAGAAATAAGAAGGACGAAGAGAGTTGAAAAACCATCAATTATTTTATGCATTCATTCTGTAACAACCAATGCATTTCACATAATACCAAAGTATGAACTAGATGAAAGTATAGCAGCCTAAGGTAACACACACATAGGTCATTGGTGCCTTCAAAACAGACTAAGAATGATAAGACAACATCCACAACTTGCACTCCATTATGATTCTACACAAGAATCATATTTAGCACTAAGAAATTAATTCAGAAACCAAAAGAATTCTGCAGACTATCAAACAGACAATCAACCTAGAAGCATATCAGAATTCAATGCTCCTTGGTCCTAGATTTGCGTCACCTTCAGTAGACCATGCTACCACAGGAAGTGTCTTAGCTTATAAATCAAAGATGAATGAAGTAGTAATGAAATTTCACTTGGAAGTAACAAAGACCTTATCAGAGAAATGTTTTCCTCCTCCTCACTTTGTCCAACTTACCTCCTTTTAATATCTCCAAGGTAGCTAGATTACTTAACCACTTCTAGTTAATTTATTAACTAACAATTAGTTAGTTAGTAGGAGAGTTGTTAAGTAAGTTAATAAATAAAAATAATAATAATATGATAAGGGTATTAA